>JANRGW010013164.1:0-14854 GCA_024733675.1 Psilopsiagon aymara
TCAATCCCACTGTCCATGTCACCAACAAAGATGTTGAACAAGACCGATCCCAACACCAATCCCTGAGGGACACCACTTGTTACTGGCCTCCAGTGGGACACTGAGCCTTTGAGCAGAACTCTTTGTGGGTGGCCATCCAGCCAGTTCTTTATCCACAGAGTAGTAATGTACTAGAACATACTGTACAAGGGATTTGTAAATCCCAAAATGCCTTGGACAGCAAGATCTGCAGGTAGCCTTCCTGTCTGACGGATGGCAAAGTTGTGACTGAGACTAGTAGCAGCAGCATCCTGTCATTGGTAGCAAAGCTGAGGTGTGGCTTTAGGTCTCTTTCTCTCTCCTCTGGGCTGCTTTGCTCTCCTTCATTGGGGACCAAGAATATGTGCATGAAGACTGTATCACAGGGCACAGGCACAGTCTTGTTTTGTGCAGGGAGTGAAGCCTCTATGGTTATCTGGACTGTGAGATCTCTCACATCAGAGCTGCTTCGCAGAAAGAGCTATAAAGTATTCTGGGTATCCTAAAAGACTGATCGTCCTGGATGTGGTCATCTGGGAAATGCAAGGTCCTGCCTACATTTCTTTAAAACCCACCAGAGCTGACAGGAAAATTGAGTCCTGACTCTGTTTCCCTTGAAGCTAAAGGAAGGCTCCTGCTGATTGTGTAATTGTGATCAGGTACTTTTCTGTTCTGCCCCTGCAGTCAGAGCTTCCATCTGCTTTCCGTAAACAGAAAGCACCAACCATTTCAGAGAATCCTATCCCCACTCTTCACAGCCGGGGTCATGCAGGACTCATTAAAGAAAGTAAATAAAGGATGTGGGCATGCCTGGCAGTGACAGCTTACTTGTGGTGCCAGCAGGCCCTCTGCCAGGTAAAGTCGAACTCCCATCAAGAGCTTCTCTGAGCACCTTTGGGATGTGTACAGAAGAACTGTGTGGTGAGATGAAATATTTAAAACTGCTCTGGGACGAATCGAGGTGGGAGAGCAGCAGCCTCTTTAATCTGTGTTCAGTTTAAGACTGCATGTGAATCATTGATGAGGAGGGCAGCGTGTTTCTAAAGCTCTGGCAGGTCATTAAACCTGGTGATGGACTCATTAAACACAGAGCTGCATGGAAAGCCCTGGACAAAAGTGCTGGGATATTTCACACACATTGCCCTGTGGAGTGCCAGCACTTTTTAGCTGTGACTTTCAGGGTATCGTTGCAGTATTTATTAACAAGGCAAACATCTTGGGCTAGTGGATCGTATTGCGTAGAGGATATGCGTGAAAGAAGCTTTTTGATCTGTGAGGCAAAAGCACAAGGTACAATAGTTGGAATTGAGTACTTGGGGTGCTTCTAAGCAATCTGATTGTATTGCACATGGGGGTTGAGTAAATCACCTCTGCTAAATCTTTTAACTAGGACAGGGAAGGCAGGGGAGCGTTGCAGTGTTTGTGTTCCCAGGCTTAAGTAGAAGAGAGGCAGAAAATGCCACTTTGCCAAGAGGTGTCCTCAAATCCATGTGTGTTCACAGCTTCTGCTGACCTCAGTGCTCATGGCATAGTGCTGTTTGACCTCTACAGTACCTGCTGTTCTGTGCCTTAGGCTTTTTCTGACCCACCTAGAAAGATCATATGTGCTGTTCAATGGGCTGGATAATTTTCCAGTCAGTCATTGCAATGACAAATGTGATGTTGGATGATCCTTTCAATTGGTTTAAATTTTGTCCTCTTCTGAGAGAATTCCATTTTTCATTAAAACTGCACAGTAAAACTGCACTTAAGTGCTGGCCATAGACCTGAGTAAACCTGGCTTTATTACTTACAGCCCCTGTGCTTCATCTCTAATTGTCAATTACACAGGCCTAGATACTTGGATGATGTAAACTGACATTACCCTCTTGGCTTCAAATAGGTTTACAGGATTTGAACAATATCCCCTTATTGTCTTACATTTACATAGCTGTCTTCCAAAGCACTGTGCAAATGTCAAGCAGAGTGGATGATATCTGCCTTCCTCAGGGGGCTGGGCATTGTCCCTCAGCTGCCAAGAAAGAGGCAAATGCCCTTTTCTGCAGAAAGGCTACAGCTGTCTGCCTTTGTTTCCTTGGCCCTCGAGAGAGTGGAATCAGCTGCGAAGGAAGAGATCCTGCATATTTGCAACGTGGAGGAGGAGCAAGGGGTTAACAACGTGGAGAATGCTTCTGGGCTTGAGAGCTCACAGTTCCTCTTCCCTCTACTTCTTGGTTGAAGTAAGAACAAAAGGAGCTGGAGGCAACTCAGAGAAAAGGCTTGTCTGGCATGGCAGAGATGTGTTTCTTGCTCAGGTAAGTCTATGCATTGCTTGAAGCCATAGGTGGTGGTGAAATAGCTTCATCCCCCTTGCTGGGCATGGTAGCTGCAACTTGATGTTTATGCTTTCTACTTAAAACTTTTGCTGGGACAGCTTACTTCTAAAATGCAATTACTTCTGGCAGAGTAGAGAGCTGATTACTACTTACTGTTGTTCAGGAATCCAGAAGAAGAAGTAAAGAAGAATTAAATATAAAATTCGCCTTCTGTTGCACAGAAGATGCTCTGGTTTTGTCCTCAAGTAAACAGTAATTGAGTTTTTTCTTTTGGGGTTTTTTTTTTTGGTTTATTGCTTGAAACAAATAAGCTCTGTCTTGAATGAGCCATTTCCAGAAATGTTGTAAGCAGTGTGCTCAGTGAAGGTGGGAAGAGGGGTGTGTGTGAGGGCTTGAGAATGCACAATTGGGAACAGGGAGTGCAGTGGGAAAGAACAAATGAATTCTTACGCTGTAAGTGAAGATTAAGCAGTGAAGAGAGTGCAGCTTCAGCTGGCAGTCGTTGCATGAACAACTTGGGTATTTCAATAATCAGTTTAAAGTTGAGTTTATTAGGCATACAAAAGCTCAGCTCTCAAGGTGTGTGGTTGTATTTCAAAGCCATTGAAAGTCAAGAGAGATTATGATGGTGTGGTGTAAAAATGCATTAATGAGATCTCATCCACCCATTGAAGGAAGAGACAGAACTGGTGTAGTCATGAACAGATTTCTTGTTGCTCATGATGCTGAAATTCTGTTAAACTAGGAGCAGAGGAGGAGGAAGCTCAATTGCTACTTAAGGCTGAACCGCCTATGAACTTTCCAGTGGCTCTCCAGTCCTGTTCTCTTTCCCTTTCCACCTGAACAAAGTGGCCTGCAGTGGGCAGACACAGCAGCATGAGCCCATTCTCCTGCTCATCCTTGCCCACATGTGCTCTGACTGGTGCATTCCACTCCCTCTGAAGCCCTCTGAAGGGCTGCAGGGAATGTCCTGTGTGGCTGTGCTCTCCTGGCCAGACCTTCATCAGATCTAAATCTGCACAAGCTTCTTGCTTCAGCAGGGCTGCAGTAATTTGTGTGTTTTGCAGTACTTCTACTTGGGTAAGTCAGCAGGCAATTGGCTTGTGAAGAACTGGCTCTCCTAGAAATCTCTGCCTGGGGATACTCAGCATTGTGCTGTGCTCTCTGTGGCACTCCTGCCTGTAATTACAGGTGTCAACTCTATTTGATGCTGTGCTAAGGTATTACTCTTTATATTCCATTCAAGCAAGAATATCTTGTAGGAAGTGTTTATTCTATTTTGGGGCTCTGTGTTGTATGATCCCTTTCTTATCTTCAGTCCCTCTCTGATTTCCAGCCCTCAAATTGGAAGGGACTCTGTCTCCACTGATTTCTCCAGCATGTAACCAGTCTTTGGCTGTGCTTTTTGGCATCTAGCAAAGGGTAGCCCAGGCCCTGACTGCCATCGGCTGGCACACAAGTGATTTAATGCAGCTGCTCTTTATTTCAGCACATGGGGAGGTTAAGACCTCCCAGAGATATAGGAGTGGTGCTTTGATATCCAAACCTCTGCTGTGGCTGATTGAAGTACTTATGTCAATATGGAACATACTTTCCTAAATGTATTTTTTCTGGGCTTGTGCTTTTCCTTTTTTCCTCTGTATCAGAGGTTATCCTGATCCTGCTGCTTGGCAGGCACAGGTGTGTTCAAAGCACAAGTCTTGCCATCAGAGAACTGAGCAACCATCCAATCTCCCATCCACAGGAGAAGAAAAATGTCTGTTTATCTTTTCCTTTCTGGAAGGAATTTGGTGCACTTGACATCATTCTGTAGTCTGCCGTGTCTTTGTCCTATTACTTACAGCAGATCAGTGTGGCAGTTTGAGCTTTTCAAGTACAGTGGGACAACAAAATATAGAGACAAGTGTGAGGGAAGTTAATGGAGAAAAAAGCATCCCAAGAAAAAGCAACTGCTTTTCCCTAAATCTAAAAGGGCTGGAAAATGTGTTTGGAAATGTTGAAAATGTTGAGTATAGTTTACAAAGCTAGAAGACAAGGAAGGATCAGTGTGCACATGCAGAATGCGTGCTGAGAAATGCCCTACAAAGTAGGCCACAAAAGATTGCTGAAAGCAGTAACATAAAATTAAGAAAAGGAGGAACTTTAGGCTGTAAAGTATTGAAATTGCCCTAGTGAGAGACCTTCAGTGATCTGTGGGTAATCTCTTCAAGGGAAATGATAGACACTTTGTTGTTGGTGTTGTTTAAAGGGTAAACTGGATACAACAAGAAATATTCTCCAAGGACTAATCTGTCATCAGAAGCTTAATTGGATCAACTCGGTGGATTAATGACCTAACTGTTCCTTTGGTTTCCTTCCATCTCACAGCTACTGTTCTGTGAGCAGCAGCTTCTAGTCATTAGGAATAAGGCTAGGTGAAAGGAGCAGTGTTGCTCTTTGACCATGAGAAAACCTTGGTGTTGTAGGAGATATAATGGGTGTGGGACTCAAAGTGCCAAACTGAAACTTGTTCTCTGCTTTCCCTATAAGGCCTTAAGTTGTTTTTGTCTCTCAAGTTATTATTTTGAGACCTGGCCCAAAGCAAGCTATTCTTACAAAGCTATGGTAATTCATTGTCACTCCTACATCTATTGGCTGGGTTGTGCCAGCCTACTCTTTCTGTGTGTATGTTTGGGGCTTTTTCAAGGCATAAATAAACAAGCGCTGTTTTCAGATCTCATGGGTTTGGGCTATCTGGCAATGCAAAATAGGCAGGAAGCTTTGTGAATATAATTCTTCCTTCCCCATCTCTCAGGCTTTCTGTGCTGCTTAAGTTCCCAAATGTCCTACCTAGGAATCAAGCACATGAACGTGGAAAAAGGAGGAGTACAATGGCTGTGTTTTGGTACTCTTTGCACCTGGAAAATACTTCCCATGCACTGAAGAAAACTTGAGGATGCTGAAGATACTTAAGACATCCATCAGAACCCATCCAGCGGCGAGAGGACACGAAGGTGCTTAGGGGCAAACACAGCAAGATGCAAAGCTGGCTCTTGCACCTATCTCATTTCATCCCTGTGATAATGGAGGATGTCCTTGACTGTTAACACTTTGCTTTGCCTCACCTCTCTCTGTGCCATTTGGGATGTATGGGTCATCATTACATCTACTGTGCTGTTATGCTCAGGACTTCCAAGTGCTGAGCAAACTGTCTGTAGTTTCTTTGTCATCCCTTTCCCTTTGTACATCTGCTGGTAAACAGCCTGGCAATAGTCGAAACTTTAAATACATTAGACATTCATTTGCATTTGAAGAAGGAAATAAAATATGCGTGACTCATCCTAATTCAGATTCGAAGGCTGTCTTCACATTACCTTCCTGCAATCAAAATTTGACTTTTTAAAACAATTTTAATCACTGTAGGTTGATGTGCTTTGGTGGGTTTGTTCAGGTTTATATGGTGGAGTTCTCGGAGCATTCAATGAAACTTGCTCAGTTGATAGAGGTGATCTCTGGATTTCATGATTTCTTTTCAGTGTCTTTAGATCTGGTCCTGTGAACTTCTGAGCATCTTCAGTCCCTCTGACCTTGTATGGGGTTACATAGATTGAGCCTTGGCTGGAGCTGTTCCCAGTATTTTCTGTGTGCCTGAACTCAGCCTTAGTCTTATTTTCAATGGTCTCTCTTCTCAAACTGCTTATGTGTTCACTTGGAGCTTCTTAGCAGATTGCGTTTAACTTGGTGTAGTGGTTTAAGCCGTAAATCAGCCACACAGTTTGCTCACTCACTCCCCCTTTTTACTTCCCCCCAACTCCTGGAGAGATGGGAAGGAGAATCAAAAGAATGCAACTCCCACAGGTTGAGATAAGAACAGTTTAGTAACTAAGGTATAACACAAACCGCTACTGCTACCACTAGTAATAATAATGACAAGAGAAATACAAAGGAAGAGAATACAACTGCTCACCACGTATACCCAGGCCAACCAAGCAACGAACCCCCTAGAAACCCCCACCTCTTTCCGGGTCTCTGCCCTCCGTTTCTGCATCCCAGGCATGACGTGCTGTGGTATGGAATACCTCTTCGGTCAGTCTGAATCAGGTACCCTGTCTCCACTTCCTCCCGGCTTCCCCTTCTCCCTGGCAGAGCATGAGGCTCAGAAAGTCCTCTGCCAGACCAAAACATTCTAAGCAGTAACCAAAACATCGGTGTTATCCGCGCTCTTCCCAGGCTGAAAGTCAAAACCACAGCACCGCACCAGCTACCAAGAAGGAGAAAAACGACTGCTACTGCCAATCCCATGGCACTTGGCCAGTGCAACTTTGGCAAATGCCACTCAAGGCTGTAGCTTCTAAGGCTCCCGCTATGTTTTACCTTTCATTATTTCAATCCTTAGATGTTCTGCTCACTGTTACCCAGCTGCAAAATTACCAGAAGGAAATAGCAGTGGAATAGGACCACTGATATTCTGTCTATAGTTCAGGCGAAATGTTAGTTCATTGGCATATAGAGCACAAATATTATTCTGAAAAGAGAACCATGCAGACTGCATCCCTAGCTTATTCAGTGCAACACAGGATTTATGCATGTATGGGAAGCAATGTGATTGCCCACATGAAGACTAGTGCAGGTCTTGGAGTTTAAGAGAAGTGGGGATTTTAGCCAGTGAAGAACAGTGGTGTAAGATGAAATTGATGGAGTCATGTATTAATACTGGAAGATGAGAAAAATAACAATGTCTTCTGGAAAAAAATTAATGACTGGAGTCACTTAGAGGGGAATGGTACAAAGTCCTGGCTGTGAGTGGCAATCCTAGTCTATCTCCAAGTAACTGGAAGAGAAATCGAGGAAACAAGTCCAGGGTTGAGGAGTGGAAAAAGTTACTTTAATAAATCTTGAAAGGTTGTGAAATTCCAGTTATTCATTGCCCACATGCAGTCCTTTCTCCAGCTGCTAAAGCAGGGAAAAAATAGGAAGGCTTTCAACAGGTATTTGCTGGCAATTAGAAGGGAAATATCCACTGTGATGTGGCTGTTTCCCTTGTCCACTTCCACTTCATGAATGTCCTGAGAATAGCAGTTCTGCTATTGAGCCAAAGCAAATTCTGCACCATGCCGGTTAGTTATGTGTGCCCTGCAGACAGAACATAGGTGCTAATGCATGGTTTATGTATCAAAACAAGTCCAGCAACATTAGCTAAGCTGCACAATGTGCCAGTTGAATAGGGCTGCATCTCCACAGGCTAAAGCGCTGCTCACCTTGACCCATCTGCTTTACTGAGCTGTTCCTACCCTGCTTTTGGAGGTGAAAGCATCCTCTGTGCTGCTGCTGTGATGCTCGAGCACAGAGAGGAAAGGTCTCTGTGCTCAGGTGCTGAACAACATCTAGGATGCCACATTATTAATCAGGGGCATCGCCAAGCTGAATGTACCTGCTGAACTGGGGGATGTGGGGAGATAACCGAAAGGGTCTCTCTAAGCAGGTTTACTGATTTCAGTTCCTCAATGATGTGAATATATCAATTTTGGGGTTAATATTTTCTTTTGGAACCTCATAGCAGATTTGTGGCTGTCTTCTGGATTCTGCTAAGGCCTGATTGAAGGGGAAAAGGGGCATGTAAAGAGTCTAAATCAGAACTGTAAGCCTAGGGGAAGAGGGACAGTTTGACTTGAAGTCAGATCACTTTCCTTCTCCTGGCTTTAGTATTTTGGTTCTTTCAGCAGTGGCTAAAGGCTGATAATGTATGCTGGAGCTGAACTCTGTTCTGAGCTTGTCTACAGCTCCTGGGTCTGTGTGCAGGTGCTGCCTCTTGGAAATGCTTCTGCTAGCTATAGGCTGTGTCTGCAACCTCTGTAGGTTTGTGATGGAGGAGTAATAGTGCATGAGATGCAAGTAAATGGTATGAGTACCATATGGATAACAGCTATTTATTAATAATACCTGTCCTCTGGCTGCCATTTGGCAAACAAAACAGCTGGACTGGTCTATAAAAAAGACTTCTAGGACTGGAGACATTCATTTGCTTTGTGAGTATTTTTGTAGCAGGCACATTACCTGCAAAGGTATGCCATTTTCTACAGATCCTTACCTCTTACAGCTTTATTTCTATTGTTGTTTCACAGTGTGAGGCTTTAAGAAAGCCATGTTGTAGCCAGCAGGCAACTTCATCTTGCTGGCAAGGTGTGGCAACAGGATGAAAGTCAGGAATGATCTTCTCTATTGATTTAACATAATGTCTGTTCAGCAGAGAGCACAGTTAAATGCAGATATATGTATCTCTTCCCCAGTGTGTGGTCCTACCACACCTTAACATGGGTGATAGTAGGAATACCAATCTTAGCTGTCAGGATGCTTCCTCTTTTGAGCCTGTGCCATTGCACCATATTTTAAAAAGAGTGAAGGGTGTTTAGTGTCCCTGGTACTGCTTTGGATCAGTTGGGAATCACAGCTTTGGGAATTTAGTTTGCCAGTAAACGGAGAGATTGCAGCAGAAGACAGTAGCTACGTACCTCTTTTTGTGGTATGAGGATGCTCTCTGCTGTGCTTGCTCACCACCTGGGGTTAAGTGGGAGACTCATTCCCAGCTGAGCTGAAATGGGGTAGCGTTGCTCAGAGCTTCGTGATCCAGCATATCTTCTTCGTATCAGTGCTGGGATGTAACATTCTGAAGCTCCTCAGTTGTATTTCCTAATGCCCTCACGGTGCCTGTCCCTGCAAAAGAGCTGTGGTGTGTTTGGAATTGGCATGGGGCTTTTAATGATCTTAAGTGTGCCTATTAAAACAAAAAAAAAAGCCATATTGAAAATCAATTTTTCCCTTGCAGGTCTGGAGCAATTTTGAAGATATAATAAGATGAGCAATCTGGTTCTGGCAGTGAAAAGAACAGATGCCAAGCTATAATTTCCCTTTACCAGAAAATGCTGTAGAGTCACTTTGTGTTGCAGAAGGAATGTGTTATTAATAGAGGACAGCTATAACTTGGAGTCCTGAGAGCACAGGCTTCACCTGGTCTGTGCCATATGGAGGGCAGTAGGTAGGGACACAGCCTGGTCAGCCAGGAAAGAGATGGCAAGGTCTTGGAGCATAAGAGGTTGTCAGTACCTTGACTGAGCAGCAGAAACTGTTGAGTAACACATCCCACAACACCAAGGGGTCAGGTTTCTGACTAGGAACTCTTGCTTCTATTTTATTGCAGGGCCAGCCTCCTTGGAAGACGGCAGAGAGAAGCTGATATTGCCCAATTAGAGCTGGTAGCTGTGGGGCCTTGACCCGTGTCCTTTGCGTACTTCTCAGCTGAACAGATTAAAGGAATTAGCCAAAAAGAAAAAAAAAGAAATTATCTCTTAAAAATGCTGAGTTTTGTAGTGTGAATATATTTTTCTTCTCTTCTCCAGAAATATCCTACACCTGTCACCACCACCTCTATGTCAAGGTCAGACGCTAACCGGCTTCTGGAACAATACAACACTCCTGCCCACTTGTTCTGAAGATACAGATGTGCATCACTTAAAGCAAGTGCTGGCTGGTGCAGTCACAGGGCAAATTCATACCTGAATTTACTGCATTTTTATGTTCCTGGGCAAGGGAGCCTTAAGTCATCTGAGCAGTCTTCAGCTTGTTTCCTATTCTGGCCAGCTCTCTTGTCTCCTTATTAAAATGGTATTAAGTATTGGGTCACAACTAACCTTTTTTTTCTGGAGGCTGTGGCAGCGATAGTACTGCGTTCTTGGCATCGTCAGACTTGTTCTCTGTTTGCTTTTTTTTTTTTTGCTTTCCTCTTTCTTTTAATGTATTTATAGAGCTTCTTTGTTGCTTTTATGTCCTTGTTAGTTGTAATTCATCTTATGCCTTAGCCTTTCTGATTTATCCCTGCATGTTTGTGCTATTCCTTTATAGTCTTTCTTAGTTGTCTGTCCTTGTTCCCACTTTCTATGCAGTTGCTTTTTGATTGTTCAGTCTTTAAAGTGCTCCTAATGTGACCATATTGGTTTCAAGCTATGTTCACTATCTTTCCTCTGTACTGGGATAGTCTGCTATTGTTCTTTTGATACTGTCTCTTTGAGCACTACCAGGTTTTCTGCATTCCTCTCTATCTTAGATTATCCTCCCAAGAGACCGTGCTTCATAGTTCTAAATGTGCTGAAGTCTGCTTCTCTACCCCCTCCTCTTTTTTTTTTTTTTGAAGTCCATTGTCCTCATTCTCTTGGTCTCTTCCCTTCCTCTGCTGTCTTATGATCACTTCCACTTGCACTGTCTTTCACCTTTCAGTTAGTAAATTTCTCCTTACTGGAATCAAATCTAAATGCCCACCTGCTTCCTACAGTTTTCGTGGATTTGTCTTTAAAAGACAGACTTGTGTCTATCACAGAGTACTTAGACTGCCAGTGCCTTATTGTACTGTTTAGAGTAACCAAAATCCTCCCGGAAAGGTAATATTTCTTCTGTTCAACCAGAAAAGACTTACCTGTTTGCTTCTTTTTGGATGATCCCTTCTTCCTCACTTTCCCTATAGCAAGAAATCTGGAACAGGGCTTTACATTTCTCCTGTTTCCGAGCTTCAAGCAGTCGCTTCTCCCATAAAGTACAGCGCTCCTTCCCTTTTTTCATGTTATTTCATTGAATATATGTCTATATAGCTTTCCCTGCATTTTTTTATTTTGTGGCCTTATTTCTGATAACATCACTTTAGAGGATGGAAGAGACCCAAAGTTACAGGCCAAGTAAGTGACAGCAGAATAGGATCCTGTATAATCTATTCCAGAAATTGCTTTTTGATTCACAGTGAGCTTTGAACTACTGTGAAATGTATCTACTTATTATTGGGATCCAATATAAAAGCTGGTAAACTAATGCTGGCATATTACAGCTCTGCTTTGAGTGCTGTCTTCCCCTTTCCTTAATGTGCTGTATCAAAGACTGTATTTCCTATTCAATTTGAGGCCTCTGATACTACCAACAAGTGATAGGATGAGAGAAAATGGCCTCGGGTTGTGTTAGAGGAAGCTTAGATTGGATATTAGGAAAAAATTCCTCACCCAAAGAGTTATCAAGCACTGGAACAGGCTGCATAGGGAAATGGTGGGGTCACCATCCCTGGAGGAGGTGATGTGTAGATGTGGCACTTCAACGCATAGTTTAGTGCTGGAATTGGTGTTACGTTTACTGTTGGACTTGATGATCTTTAAAGGTCTTTTCCAACCTAAATGAGTCAATGATTCTACTTGTTTCCCCAGAGCATAGCTACCTGGTCAGCTCTGGGATTTAAGAAAACATCAGTTCTAGTTTATTTCTTCCCTTCACAGTGTCTACAATTGAGCTTCTTTTGGCTTTCAGTGAAAATCGAGTCAGCCTCTTTCCCAAATAACGTGTATTTGAAGCTTGGCTGGTCTTGGGTGAAGACTGGTGCCACTGGTTTAGCAGCAAGAACAGATAAAGGTGGATGTGAAAGGAAGCAGATTCAGTAGAAGCATAGTTAAGTAAAGGAAACAGTGCAGGAGCAGAATAATTTTTATTGGACCTACAACTGCCTGCACCATTTGATATATCCATCAGCACAGGACCTATGAGGTAGATATTTGCATGTTTAAGACCCAAGAGTATTCATGTAACATCTGTAATATTTATCACTGGAGTAGAAACATCTGCTGCTCCTTCCTTTGGTAGCTACAATAAGTGATTATTCTGGACCTGTGATGAAGGGAGGCATGGTGAACACCTTACTAATGAGGGAAAATACATTAAAATAGGATAGATGAGATGCTTAAAAGCCTGCTGTCACCTTGTGCTTAAGGCTGAATGCCGGTGTTGTACTTCATTTCTCAGTGGGTCAGTTTTCGAAAGGTTTCTAGTGATAGGAAGGGATTAGCAGCCCAGTTCTGACTCAAGCCTGCAAGGCTGACATTCAGTTTCCTTTTTTCTGGTTCCTTGCTAGAGATGCTTCAACTTGTCACTTGCAAGAAAGGGCGGGGGCGGGGGGGACACACACAACGATGACAAGATTTTTTCCAGTCTTTGCTCCATATAACAGAATTCACAGATCTCCCTGTCTAGTAAAATACTATGTTTCTACGTATTTAAGCATTTTGCATATTTTGTAATTTTAACCACAATGTAAAGCCATAAACACACATTGTTCCAGTGCTGTTTATTACGATGACTTCAAAAAAGCATAATGTTTAGTTCAGAGTTTTGCTCATTCTGGACAATTTCGAAAAGAATCTTCTTTCTTAGGCCATGTGCTATTGTTTCATATTGAATCATACAGAATGCAGAACAGGTTGCTTTTTTGTGTGTTTTGGCTTTTTTTTTTTCATTTGGCAAAAATTAGACAATCACAGGTGCACAGAGAAGCTTGAAATTAGGAATTCTAACAGCTTCAGAACTAAGTGGAAAATTGGGGGGTGTTATCTATTTTTGACCCAACTACCTTTGAAAGCCACTTTTATCTTTCCTTTTTGAGTTCTTCAGCTGTAAGTATTAACTAATTACATTTGATGCTGCTGCAGTCTTGCTTGGGATGGTTTCCAAAAGGTTATTTGTCTCAAGTGGGAAAGAAATGCTTCCATCATAAAAAGTTTAGCTGATCACTTGCCATTCATGCAGGTTGGTTTAACTACCAGCTGGGATCAGAGTGGTGGGTTTGAGTTCTTACTCTGCTCTGGAGTTAATCCATTACCAAAATCACAGGTGTTCAGCAGTATAACTCTGAAGAGAGGGTAGAAATCAGAGTTTGATTTGAACATCAGTCTCTGAAGAACCTCACTTCTTAAAGGCATTTAAATACCTCCTTTTAGTCTTTGGAAGCTGGAAACTTTAAAGGTTTAAAGGGACAGAGCTCATCTATGGAAGTAAACTCGGGAGATACAGGGTGCCAACTAATGGAGTAAATTAGCCTCCTAAACTTGTATAAATCCATTCTTTCAGAAAGAAAGTGCCCGTAAATTAGAGGAATGACTGGCAGGGCATGAAAACTTCTGGAACAATGATGCTCATTCAGGACTTTAAAGAACCTCAATTTGTCTGTGCTGCCTCCATGCCACTTGCTGATTCACCTCATCTTTTCTGAGAGTTCTCATGATGAAATAGGCCACACTTAAATCTGGTACTCAATTATCCAAGCATAGTTCGAAGGCTGCGGTTTCCTTTGCGAGCACTGATGGCAACAAATTTAAAACCTGTTCTCCATAACTCTGTTTTCAGTATTTCCCTTCTCTGGCAGCATTCTTGCCTGAAGTTTCATTCTCTCCAGCTGTGCTATTTGATGGTCTATGTCAAGAAGAATTCTTTGAGTCTTACTGTATCAGTATGTCTCTGTCACATTGACATATTTTGAGCCTCACGCCCTGTCTCACAGGGACATCCCAGTGGTGCTGCATAACTAGGTTGACAACTGCAGCAGGAGGTTATGTAGATGTTGAACTGAAGTGCAAGGCCTATGTATTTACCTGTTCGCAGAGAAAATGTAACAGTGGCTTGGTATTCATATTGCCTTTTGCATACCTGGTGATTTTTAACCTATACATGAAAATAAAAGCTGCTTTCACACACACTGAACAAACTGAGGTCAGCTTTTGACTCTGAAGGAATTAATATGTAGCATTAACAGTGAATTATTAGGGAAGCCTGCATCATGACATGAAGTATAAGCCTGCTTTCTGTGTGCAACAAGATAAACAGCTGTCCAGGGATCTTTAACCTCTAGAGCTGACAGTGTGAGGATGGAAACAGAAAAGCCTTCCTTTTAGAGCAGAGGGATCAGAGGAGGCCTGTGTAATTACCAGCCATTAAACAAAGTATGCTCATATGTCTTCAAATACCAAGGCACATGTATAATTAGTTGATAAGCTGCAAATGAATAATTTTCTAGCAGGAAAAGCCAGAGAGGTGGAGGGATGCTGTTACCTTCTCCCTCTTCTTGCAAAAGTGCTAGTAAATTGTCTATTTCAGTGAAACATTGTTTATTTGATATCAAATGGCACAATGACAATCTGAACTGAGAGGCAGCTTTTCATAGCTGGCCCCAGGATTTGCTGTTTTATGAAACGCTGGAGAGATTTATATAGCTTAGAGATGGATGGTGGTTGTAACTTGTCCTAGAATCTTAGAATGGTTTGGGTTGGAAAGGACCTTAAGATCATTGTTGTGGTTTAAGCCATAAATCAGCCATGCAGTTTGCTACATGGACAATAGAAAGAATGCAACTCCCACAGGTTGAGATAGGAACAGTTTAGTAACTAAGGTATAACACAAACCGCTACTGCTACCACCAATAATAATAATGACAAGAGAAATACAAAGGAAGAGAATAAAACTGCTCACCACGTATACCTAGCCCGACCAAGCAGTGCACCCCCACCACCCTTCCGGGTCTCTGCCCTCTGTTTCTGCATCCTGGGCATGACGTGCTGTGGAATGGAATACCTCTTTGCTCAGTTTGGGTCAGGTGTCCTGTCTCCGCTTCCTCCTGGCTTCCCCTTCTCCCTGGCAGAGCATGAGGCTCCAAAAGTCCTTGGCCAGACCAAAATGTACTAAGCAGTAACTAA
>JANRGW010013171.1:0-29703 GCA_024733675.1 Psilopsiagon aymara
CCGGGGAGTGGGGCATGCTGCAGCAGGAGGAGAAGGAGGAGGAGGAAGAGGAGGAGGAGCAGCGGGGCCTGGGGAAGAGCGAGGCCGCGCCGGCTCACCTGAACCGCTGGTGGGGGGGGAAGACGCACTGACCTTCCGCGCTTTACGGCCGCCAGAAGCGGCGCGACAGCCCGCCCCTGCGCGCCCCGTCACCCGCCCCAGGAGGGGGGCGGAGCCCTAGAGGGAGGGAGGGGGCGTGGTTTAGCGAGGCCCCTCCCCCGGGAGGCGCGCGCCCGCGTGAACGAACGACAAAACAAGTAAGAAACCTGCAGACGCTTTTATTAAATTCTCCCGTTTCATCTGTACAGAAAACAAACAAAAGGAACGCACGTTATTATTATTATGTTCAGAATCTCGGTAACGTCTCAAAATTACACAGCATGGACATGTAAAAAACGAAAAAAGCCCGACGAAAACCAAACCCAAAACAACCCGAAAGGAGCGGCTGGGATTTATACACAGCGAGGGGAAACAAGGTACAGAAAAGGTCTCGTTAATATCACATTTGAAAATCATAATTAGGAAAGAGACTTAAGTTCAAACAGCTTCTGCTGTACAACAGGAATCCCCACTGCGTCTGGTTTGGTTTCCCATAAATCCTGGCTCCCAGCTCTCCGGGATGCTGCTGAGCCCAACACAAGTGTTACTCTCAGCTTCTGATCACCTCAACATGAGAATCCCCTTTGCCCTAGCTCAGTATTCCCCAAGGCAAGAGCTACACCAGCACTCCAACTCACTAAATACAGGGAGGCGGTGAGGTGGGATTTGGGAGATGCCAGGAAGGGATCTTTTGCTTTCGGTCAGCTATGGAATGAAACTGGAGTGTTGTGGAAGAAGAAAACAGCCATCTGCCCCGGGCCAGCGAGTGGCAACACATTATTCCCACTCCCTGCCCCACACCGGTGGCACTCGATGGGTGGACGCCGGATCCCACCAGCACAGGAGGAGCAGCGGTGCCAGCTCAACTCTCTCCTGATCAGGTGTGATTCGGATCCCCTCTGTCCACCCAAGCCGGGGAAGCGAGGCTGGTCTGGCCCATGAGCAGAGAGACTGCCCTAAATGTACCTGGGAGCTGCCCTGAAGGTCGGGAGCCCCATAATTAAGAATACACTCTCACTAAAGCTATTTTGAGCCTTCAGAGATGTGTTTTAAACAGGGACACAAGTGCTAGATGAAATGTTCTGGTTCTGTACCACTCATGCACTCAAAAAAAACACTTCAAAATTACCTTTTTCTGTCAAAACCCCAAAACTGATAAAGAAAAAAAAAAAAAAAAAAAAAAAAGTACTACAATCTCCTTTCAACTAAATAATAAAGTTGGATTTTAACAGAAGTCGCCACCCAACTTGGGACACAATTCTTCTACAGCGTGATGAGACTCAAGTGTCGCATTTATTCCCTCTGTGCCCACCCAGAGTCAGTTCTGTACTTGAGACATTCACTCCTTTCCATTACTTTTAAAACAATGCACTTACTGTGGATTCTTTCTCAGCAAGGTTGATTATGTTCCCACGGATTCAAGAGTCAGGTTCTGGGGAAAAAGCTTAGATTTTGTTACAGAATCACTTGAGCTTCATTAGGGTTTTTCACAGCCCTTGGCAGTGATGCAGACACAGATGCTCAACTCAACTGTCCTGACAGCACCCGAAGGGCAAGAAAAACATTCCTGATGAGTTATGCTCCAGCAGTGACAAGCAAGGCAAGACAATCTTGAGTTACAACTCAGCAACAGGACTTGATTAGACCCACTAGGTAAACAATAAATAAGCTTATTAAAGATCAACAACAATGAATACAAATGGGCTAGCCAGAGTGGAGGAACGAGGTGTACATCTACTTGAAGATGCCCATGCTCATTGCAGGGGAGTTGGATTAGATGAGCTTTGAAGGTCCCTTCCAACCCAGACTATTCTATGATCATGCACAGCCCACTCATACACATGCCACCATGTAGGAAAAAGAACCTGTTAACCCTTGCAGCAGCAGAAGGGGAACAGAGAGCTGTACACCTTGCTAGATCCCATTTAACCAGTCCTACAAACCAGCACCACTGAATCCGGGATAAACTTTCCAAAAAGTGGTTTTGTGATGACAAAGAGGAAAAAACCCCAAACCAAGCATCTCCTGAATTGCACTCTGTGGAAGGCAGCCTCCTCCACCAAAAGGAAGAGGTATCCCAGCTTCTGCCACACCAACACTCTTCCTTTGGTGGATCACAGCTATTTCTAGCACTCCCAATTAGATGTGAGAAGTTAAAAAGGCTTCCTCAAGGTCAAGGCAACAGCAGTGTTTCTTATAGCTATTTCTTTCCCTGCCATGGAAAACTGACACCTGCAGGTGAGATGCGGTGTTGGCAACAGCACCAGCAGGTTATTTTTCTAAGTGTGGGTTTCTGTGCTTTTGAAACCTTCAGAATTTTAGCTATAGAAGGATGTTTCAAGACTGGAACTGGCAGACTTCTAGTCACAAAAAAAAGCAAATCTGGTCATAAGCAGTGGCAGGAGGCCCCATATAAAAACGTGAGGTTAACGGTGCTCATGGGCCCTCTGCCAGTGTCACACCTTTAGAAGGTGGGTCTGTGCGCTTACAGTGAGCAAGAACACCAAGGGAACAGTGCAGAAATTGATTCTGTATTCTACCTTTGCTTCAGAGGGCCTCCAGACACACACCTACAGCACCATCCCAGAGTGCCTGCCCTGAAACTGTATTCCCAGGTGAGCCTGCTGACACAGACAGGCACACTATCAATCACAGACCAACACTGTAGACTACAGACACCTAACAGCACTCCAGGTACCCTCATCTTAACCTTCTCCAAATTAAAACACACAGAAAAAAAAAAACCAAACAGCAAGCCTTATATCTGAAAGTACAGAAAGCCATCTTTGGAGCTAAACAGAGTTTACATTCAGAACTATGGCTACAAATGAACAATTTTCACTGCAATGTCTTTTGGAATTTAGTAAAAGATGCTATTTCTAGACAATAATCCATATAGTTAGACTTTTCAAACTAATCAGGTTACAATACGCCTTTTCAAAGAGCCACAACAGTTTAAAAAAAGCCCTCTGACATCAATTTCATTATGCCTGATTGACACTTCGAAAAGCAGGTCTTGTGCCAAGCAAGCAAGGACACAGATCCTGTTTCCCTTGCCAGCAGCTCTGTGAACACACTCATCGCTACAGCAGGAATTCCAGCACTGTCAAGTGACAAGACACACACCTATAGCTGCCGAACTAACCTCTGCTATATACCTGTGCTGCTGAGAAAGACACAATCAACCATCCCTCCTCTGATCCATTTCACACTGACAGAGGGCAGTTAAGCTGTCAGCACCAAGGAAAAGGGGTGAGAAATAAAATTTAGGTTTGATTTTGTTCTACCTAACTGCCTAACCACAATCCTACCAGTCACTAATTCTCCACTGAACCTTCATTGCTCAGACTTTCACTACTGCTTGCCTTGTGTTCATAATACTTTGATATAAAGCCAGAAGTGTTTGTGAAAGACCCACTAGCATAGTAAGTCTAAAATCGTATCACTAATAGTTTGCTGTCCATTCACGGAGTGGGATGAAAGTACATATGAAAAAAGCTTCAGTTGCAGCAAAAGCTCACAGTATTTTGTATTTGCCATTCTGTACATGCAGCATCATCAGAATCAGCTGGTCCACGCTCCAGAATGTCTCAAACCACCACTGTTCTTCTAGAGAACATTGTGGAGAGCTGGAAATGTCAGGTCTTACCTAGCAGTACACTATGCGGGAAGAGAAAGTCATGGTTCAAGCATTAGCCCATGTTGGACAGTTCCAGGCACACAATTTTTACTGCAGCACACGCACATGAGCACATCTAAAAGACGAATAAAGTATCTCCTACTGTACACATGGATTCTCGTGCAGTCATCTCTCAACTCCTCCAATACAATGTTTCAGAAAAAGCCTATGCCTTATGACTTCTGTGCCCCCTTGTACTTAAGGAACAAAGGTAATGGTAAGAATAGGCCACAACTATTGATGCAGATTTTCTATAACACCTTCCATGGTCTCTTGGGTGTAAGTATCAGGTTCTGGAAGCGTAACTGTACACAGAATGAGTGCACACATTGATGGTAACAATGTGAAAGCTACTTCCCTTAAAGATCCAGATCTTTCTATACCTCCATACGACACTATCTTCCTCCCATCCACTCCTTTTTGGCCTTCTAGACCAGCACATGTGTCCTACATTCCATGAAAGGCCAGTTGCCACCACTATCAGTTGTAGTTGTGGAAATAAAAATCACTCTTCGGTGCTACCATTCGAAGTATGACGACCCAGACAGGCCAGTTACAAATCACTGCACTATTCCATAAGTAACCATCTTACAGACAGAGCAGGTTGAGTGTTTAGTCACCTTCTCCATCACTGTCAGAGCACTGTATTTATTACCTGCATGTCAACATCTATAGAATGTTAATGTGGAAGGGTAACAGCTTAGCAGCAGCAAGATAAAATAAAAGGAGTGTTAGAATTTTACTGCATCATTGCTAATAAAAAAGTTGACCAAGTGACTGATCAGGGCACTTAATACCCACTGACAGCAGCAGTGTACAATCCTGACAGGCTCTACATGCCTCATGTCTACACTGTGTCTTTAACTAAATACAAGTTGTACAGCTCATGTGAGTATTTGGTCCTGGTCAGTGTTTTATTCTATCTTGTGAGTGTGGCAGGTAAAGGAGGACATCTTCTCAGCCAAAAAAAAAACAAAAAAAAAAAACTCTACAGTCACAAAAGCCAGATATTCACTAGAAGGTGACACCACTGACTGGTGTCCTTAGATTGTCCAAGACTATGCTCTGAAGATGCTTTATGTAAATGAGCAAGATGTCCAAAACAAGGCCAACTGTGGTGTAAGATGCAATTTACCCTTTAATTTCCTGCCTCAACTTCACCCAGCCACGGAGGATGACTAGATTTCATTAAGAACCATTACCTAAATCATACAGTCGGTGTGCAGACATGTGTCTTTCTTTAAAAATAGACTTAAAAACAGCTTGAGCTGTAGGTCATATCAGTCTGATTTGGAGAGTGAAGGCAGTTCCAACAGTACAATAGAGACTTGTCTACAGGCAGGTAAACGAGAGTCTGCTAACAGAGGGGTAACAAAAGCTGCTGCTGGCTGGGCTGCCAATGTTGCACACAAACTTTTATAGGATGAAGATGTTGTGGATGAGATCCAGGATGGGAAAACTGAGCCAACACCTGCTGCTGTTCTAATTTTTTTGTTTGTTTGTTTGGGTCTTTTTTTTGTGGGTTTTTTTTTTTTTTTTTTTGTTTTGTTTTGTTTTTATTCTCCTCTCACAAGAGCGGGTTGGTTGACTATACAGAGGAGGACTGTACAAAACTGGGCACTGGGCAGGCATTTCTTCAGCAGGCAGTCCAGGCTCTACCTATCCTTGAGCTCTCTTGTTACCCGCTTGGTGATGCGTCCACACATCAGGCCAATGAGGAAGAGTACACAGATGCCAACTGTGATCACAGACAGTATGTAATTCTTGGACGGAGAGGTCATAACTTGCATGGCAAGGTCAGAAAAGCCTTCTGCCGGGGCAACCTGGAGGTGAGAAGGGAATAAATGAGCCAAGCTGCAGCTCTCACGCAACCTTAAGCTCTGGCATTTATCAGGTTTAGTCCCTGGTGCTGCTATTGCCTACTGTCATCATCAGGCTTGGCCTGAACCACAAACAAGCAGGCCTGTAATAATTCATCTGAAAGAACTGCTGCTCAGCAGGTAGACTTGTAACAGGAAGTTCTGCTGAGCCCATTACATTGCCGCAGACCATCTCTACAGGAGAACAAGCCCTGGGTGCACAAAAAATAGTTTAATTCTGCACTGTGGAGTCTGCTGAGAGAGTAACGAGATCAAAAAAAAAGACATGATTTCAATTTTTTTGGACCAAACTCAAATGTCAAACTTCCTTCAGGGACAAGAATTTCATTGCAATTGAAGTCTTTCCATGAACACCTTGCAACAAGAAAGATCCAATGCAAACAGAAAATGGAAACGCACTACATACCTTTGCAGCATAGCTCCACATTTCAATACGATCATTAAGGCGTTTCTTGCATTCAGGCTGCAACCTCACACGTTTATCTTCCAGAGCTTCCATTAAGCATGACATCTCTGTAATGCACAGGAGATGGTGTTACAAAATAGAAACATGGGCTTCAACAAGATGCTACAGCAAGGCTGCTGGAAAGGGCCACTTTAGTTAAGGCTGGTGGTTACACAGCTTTCTAAACAGATCAGCCAGCCCAATAGGCTGTATACGAAGTCCTGATGTACCCTTGAAGCTAGCAGTTTCATTAAGATCCATGATTAATACTGCATTTTAAGCTGCAAGGAATTTCAACTTCCAAAAAGGAATTTCGGTACATATCCAATTATTTATAAAGTCTTGTAAATCTGCATCTTCAACGAGCTGTACTTTAAATTCAACATCACCATCCTTTAGAGAGAACCAAAATCAAATTTAGCTCATGAAAAATCAGTGTTATCTCCTTAGACTTCCAAGTAATTTCTTTTGATCAAGAGAATGTTTTGGGAAGGTTTCACTTCCTCATTTTTCGCACAGTCCTGTGAAAAGGAAATGAGATCACAATGCTCTGTGTGCCTACAGAGTGGCTTGGGTAACTCATAAGCTCTTTTATATGCCCATGAGGCACCAGCATAAAACTTTGTGTTTTATACTTAGGCTGCTCTACTTGAATAATCCCTAATTGGATGTTTGCTGCTTTTCAGTGAAGAGGTATTTTGTTCATAGAAAACAGACCGCAAACTTTAACTCCAGACTTATTAAACCAAACTGTCAGTTCAAACACACAGAGGCAGATCCCTCTCCCTCAGAAGCTTCAGACTTCCGCTTATCTTCGGCATAAACACATCAGAAGACACATCAAAAGCATTATGATAAGACAGAAATAAATAAAGGATATCCAGAATTTCAGAAAGGCATTCAGCAACCAGAATGAAAGATAATGATCAAGAACATACTTGGCTGCTATTTTTAATGCCAGATAAACTCAGAAATATGGGAAAGTCCAGAATCTTTCCCCTCTTTCCTGACTACCTTTCCTTAAACAGCCATACACACTATCCAGACAGCTAATATAAAAGCAGTAACAAAGTGCAAGAGCTTGACCTCAAACAGGAAAAGAATGGGTTAGGAAACGCCTAAATAAATGAGGTTTCAAGAGGTCTGACCGAGCTGACCTCAGTCTTTGGAGGCCTTAGAACAACAGATGAAGTCTCAAAAGCCTTTAGCTGCTATGTGACCTTAGAAAGTGTAAGAAGGATTACCTACCCTCTGTGATATTCAAAAGCAAAAAACTGGTATGTTTAAGCAGAGAAGGAAAAAAAAGATCAAAGGACTTCAGTTTGATTTTGCCAAAAATACTGAAACAAAGAAGCCAACCTTGGCCAAAGACTGACATAAAGAAAGAAGCACCAAAGGGATCAGCTAAGAAAGACTCTTGGGAAAGCAAATTGATTTGTCTCTGTAAAAGAAGTAGCTTAGTTCTAGGGAAGTTTCTGGACAGTCTGATATAACATTGTTGTAAGTAAGCTTGGAAGCTGCATCTTGTGGGGAAGCTGACACAGGGTGAGACAGCCTCACTGAAAATGAGTCCATGTATTTCAGCCCATATGTATTAAGAGCTCATTTTCAATGGGATTTCACCAAGGAAGGATTTTATAGAAGGGTTACAGATCTTGCATCACATACTACTCTCAGTAATCATATGGAACTTAAAATATACTCATTAAATCTGCAGATAAGGCTGCAGATTTGTAACAGGACTGAAGAAAAGGTCCCACCTTGGACACCAGGAAGGACTGCTTCTTGATACCCACCTTCTATTGGCATCTACTGCCTCTGCAGTTATTCCACCATTATTACCCACCAAGTGGGTAAGCAATAAAGGTGAAAATATCTTATACTTAAGATAATGCTGGAAAGAAAATACCATTTAAGGCTCCTAGGACTGAGAAGCTATACAAATAAAGAATGAGCACTTACGGCGTCCTCTCCCTGGTGGAATGGCAGCACAGTGGTGCTTGATATCCAGGGCACAGGCTGTGTGGAGCACTGGGTCAACAAATATATCTGCTTTGCTTTCCTTCAGCATATTGAGCACTTCCTGTGAAGGTGAAAAGTACAAGTACGTCTCAAAATGGAGAGAGAACAAAACTCATATTGCTTAGTGTTTCTGAAAGATATATCATCTTTTTAAATCCTGCACTGTGACAAAAAACTGTCCCTGGATGAGGCTATGAATGCTGGTTTAATGTCCTGGTTTATAAGGGTTACCATAGTTATGGTCATGAAAAGATCCATTTAATCTAAAATGCGAAGTTAACATGCCAGAGTTACTTCAGCTAGAACTGAAATAAGGTGCCATAGCCATGGGGCAATTCATACAGCCCTTGATTACAGCCAGAGCTTAAGCCATTCCCAGCACTCAGGAAGCCTACAATGGAGACAGCAAGAGATAACAAGATTATTAACAAGAAATTTTGGCAGCCATCATTAAGAGAAGATCCAAGCCTGAAACTGTGAAGGAGGTATCGTCAGCACAATTAGCACTGGCAAGTCTGAAATCAAATTGAATCAATGCAAGCCAAAACTGAGACATTTAAGGGAATTTGCAGAGCTCCGGCTTCATACTACCTGGAACATGGCACAGGCTGTGATCTGGAAAAAAAAATAAATCACATATTTCTGCAGGGATAGGATGACTTTTAGAGCAATTTATTTCCCTTACCTTCTTGCACATTTCAGTTTTTATTTTCAGCAGGTTCACTTTCAGGCATTCTTCCACCTGCCCAGTCTGCTCCTGAGCCGCTGCTTCTTCCGCGCACAAATTGGAAATCTATTTTGAAGCAGGTATTTGAACATAAATAACTCACAATAATCATTCTTCCCTTTGGCATATTTATAGCTCAGTATGTTAGTTCATCACTGGGTGCAGCTAGGGAACACATGACGAGATATCTTCACCCCTCCCAGATTTCCAAAGCCAAATGCAGGCTGGCTCATGCAAAATGAGCCCTTTGAAATCCAACAGCATGAAGTCAGCACTAATGTACTGAGGAGGAGGGCATGGAGGGAAACAGTAAACAGATAACATTAAGAGATGAAATAAGGAATATTAGTCACAAGCACTAATGAGATCTCAGATGAAAAAGTTAACTTCATATTTAATGAAGCACAGGAAACTGTCATTCTTGCACACTGGGTGAGTGTCACAAGCAGAGAACCTGACTAGCTAGACTGCAGGGCAAAGGGTTTGGGGTTGTTGGGGTTTTAATTATCAGGAGAGTTCATGTTTTGCTTTAAGAAACAAAAAATCTGCTACATTAAGGGAATTTTCACTCTGACAAAGTAGCTGTGGAGCTATTTCTCCTACCTCGTCAGAGCAGTGCATCTGGAGTTGGGGATCCAGCCGATAATCAAGAGCTGATTCCTGGATTATCACTTGAATTTGGTCCTCGCAGTCTTGAGAGAGACGCTATTAAGCAGAGAGAAGATTATTAACCCACTCCATGACTTTTATTTTCATAAATCAATCACCTTTCATTTTAACCTGTGTATCTTGTATATTTATACAGGAGCCTAAAAACTAACTTATGTACCAGCCTGTTACATACATGAAATACACCACAAGACGAGGTTGGATATGCGATTCGACAACTGTTGCTCAGCACAATCCTGCAGCTTCTCATCTGCATGCACCAGCTCTGCTTACCTGGTCTGCATATTTCAACTTCAGGCATGAGATGACTTGCCCTTCCAACTCAGTATCATCCTTGGCTCTATTGAGGATATTCTGGCAGAATTTTGGGATGTCTGCTTTGCACGCCTTCCTGAGCACTGGATTTAAGCGGTAATCTGACCAGGAAAGATGATATTACTTAATTACAGTACACATATATTTACAGAACAGAACAGAATACTCCAAAAAGGATTGGACAGAAATTTCCTGGATGACATTGTACCACCAATGAATTTAATTATGGGTGGAAAAGAGTGTTTTTCTACAACAGAATATTAACTTGTGAAGTAAGAGCTTCAGGAATAAAGTAGATCAAATAACACCTGCTGACCCTCAAGAACTTGACTGAATAAAGTCAGTGTGCGTGCACTGACAGCCATGAAGGAATCACAGAATAACTGGTTTGGGCAAGACCAGTTTTTGGCCATACTGTTTTGGGTTGAACAGGACTGTAAGGTTCACCCAGTTTCAACGCCCCGGCACAGGCAGAGACACCTTCCATTAGACCAGCTTGCTCCAAGCCCTGTTCAACCTGGCCTGGAACACTGCCAGGGATGGGGCAGCCACAGCTTCTCCAGGCAACCTGTGCCAGGGCCTCACCACTCTCACAAGAACAAAACAAAGTGAATATTATTTCAGCCATGCAGACCACTCAACAGCTCAAGCAAGTTAAGTATTTTTTTAGAAAAGGATACCCGTGTTCTGTGTTATCTGGCGCTTGGTAATCATTTGCTTGCATTTAGGATCCATTACTTCACTGTTCTTGTTTTGTTTCAAACACTGCAACATATTTTTTGAGTCTGCCTCTGGACAAAACCGCTACAAAAAAAGAAAATCAACAAAAACATTCCAAGTTTCATCACTAAGTATTTGAAAATAAGAACCCCAAACAACTATATTAATGGAAGACAATAACCTGCTCAACCCAGAGGAACACGAACACACTCACTAGCCCCAACACCTCCTGTTTAAAAACCAACAGTGCTACTGTATAAATTGTCCATGGGCATGAACATCTCTGCTTATGGACCAAGCCATAAAGTCTCACCTGACTTCCAGGCACCAGCCTCTGTTGGCAGTATCAAAAGCAACACACCTTTATTTTCTATTCTTAAGTGACAGCACACTTTGCATGAAATACCCACCAAACTAGGTCTCATACCCAACTCCCCTTTATTTCAGAAACTACAAAGGGAATCTTTTAGATCAATACACAAACCACTGTTCTGTGTAAATGCTGGCTGGACAAAGTAACAAGTAAAGACTTCATGAGTAACAGCCAGGACAAAGATAGATCACACAAAACAAGAAAGCAGAGAAGAGCTCACTTGATGCTAATTTGCCCATCCACATCCCCACCCTGAATCAGATAGTTAAAAGTGAACCAGCTTAACCAAAGTTCAGACCAAGGTACTTATTTTCTTTTGTTAAAAACTAAGTCTGTGGGTGTAAGACAAGGCTATTGTACCTTCTGCATACAGACCACACAGACTAGTGCTCTGGAGCTTGCAATTCTGGCTACTGTGAAAGAGTGCCTTGAATCAACACTCACTGCTGCTTTCTAGTAGTACCATCTTAAGTCTTTAAGCCAGCATTTCTGATTTTAAGTTTTGTATAAATGTCTGCTTTACCAGTTTGATGAAAGTCTGTCTGCACTAGATCAGCAGTGAACTGAAGATGTTACTCCTCTCCCTAATCACAACTTCACCTTTGCTAAAAGCCAATCCAAATCCAAAGTGACTGGATGAAAACTGTATTATAAGCCTCAGCACAGACTTGCTCCTCAATTCTGTTGCCAGCTGGGAGACATTTATTAGTGCATAGACTTTGACCAGGTATTTGCAGGAAGTAAAATTTAAAGAGAAGCTCAAAAGTAACAGAGCTCTTATATTCCAACCTCACCCTGTTAAATCAGCACACTACCATTACCTTAATCATTTGCTTGCAGACTCTCATGAGTGTGTAGTCCAGTTCTGGATCCATCATCTCTGTCTCCTGCAGTTTAAACACCTTCTGGTGGCACCGGGTACTCAACTGCTTCTTGATTTCTTTCAGGCATTCAATAATCTATAACACAATATTACAACTGTAACAGACACACTGTTGACAGGATTCTGTCATATGCTGCTGAAAAAATACAGCTACATGTTCCCCTAATGGCCATCTTCACATGATTTGTGCAGTTACATTCTCAATGCCTAGATTTTATCAAAAGTCATTATCAACACTTATTTCCAGTACTTGCTTTAAGCTTATCTTTACTCACAAAGATTTAATGAGAAGAAGAGAGTCACCAGGCCTTACTCCAAAACCTCACACCTCATCTTGCAGACATTAATGCCTAAGAAATGTTTAGCAACATTTGCAGTAACCAGATGCTAACAGTTTAAAACGAGCATTAACTGAAGAATGAAGTGCTCACAGCACTGCATTCACCCACTATTAATGCTTGTGAATCAGTGGAAAAGAAATCCAAAACCCCAAACAACCAAACCCAAAACTTTCAACATTCCCTAACGCTCCCAAAAGACTTCAGTGACACCAAACTGAAAATCTGAAGCTGCACTCACAGGGGCAACAGTAATCTTCAAAGGTTTTCTGAAGTGGAAGTACAAATTAAATATGTAAATTACTAATAAAATGCATTACCTGAGCATTACCATAGGGCACGTTTTGGCAGTAATTCTTGATGTCACTTTTACAAGCCTCATACAGTTCTGGTTCAAGTCTGATATCCTCAGTCTGCAGGATAAATTACCGTATGAATATTTAAGTGTTATTCTGAAGACTATTTTATTTTGTTAATCTATTAACTAGAGCCCTCTACTCACAAAAAGCAACTCTCACAACAGCCAGGCCAGTTTCTTTGAATTTAAGGGTCTTGGGTGTGAGAAGTGATGCTAGTGGGGAATAAACTTTGAAAATTCATCCACTGACTTTTCACAATGAAGAAAGGGTTTAAAACAAATTCTGTAGACAGCAAGTTTTTCCTACCACTCCTCCTAAGATGGTATCAACACAGATGTCCAAGACAACTAAAATTTTTTCATGTGAAAGCTAAAGGACATTACTAGCCACCCATCTATTGGGTGATCTGGAGGATGTGGATGAAGTTTCCTGCTTTTCAGTGATGCCCAATCAACATTTGAATTCTTCCATAAAAAGGCAAGACTGCTGCCTCTTCTTAGTTCTTAGGTTCTTAAGTAGACCTACGGGTCTACTCAGGGTGAAGCTTTAATACTCAAACAGTAAGTACTAGACAAACACCTGAAGAATTTATTGCTACAAGCACTGCAGCCGGAAGCTGAGAGGCAGCCTTGCTACCAGGACAAATACTACTCCTATTTATCTACTGAGCAACTTGAAGCAGCCGGAGTCGAGTTGCTTCATCTGTGCTTGCTTTCCCAGTCTATAAAATGAAGCTTTTATTCTCTCCTAGAGGACTTTCAGGCCACCAGCACTTACATTAGGAAGCATGTTGCTACCAAACACTAAACATAATCATTTTTAGCTGAAATTCCAATGACCATTTAGTTTGCCTGAGCCTTCATGAGGCAGTATGTAAGGCATTAAAGCAGACAACCATTACTTTCACTGTGAAGGGTGATTCTCTTGTTGTAGAAAGAGTGGAAAAATAAGTTAGATACATCTTACAAATGAGCTTCCTTTTTTTTTTCCCCAGAGTGGACAAACGAGGAAGCTTTAAATGAATGATCTCGCTAGAAGGCACATCAAGAGCTTCATGCATGTTTACCATCTCTAGCTCCTCAACACGCAGCTGTCTGCGGCACTTCAGAGAGACCCTGTGCTCCTTGGCATCCTGCAAAGTATCATTGCGCACAGTTGTGCTCAGACAGATCACAACATCCACCCTGTGGAAAACAGAACAGCTTTTTACTCATACACCTTTCACTTAGGTCAGCCAAGATTGGTGTTGGACCACCAAATCAGAGAAACTCACCCCAAGCATCCAAATACAACATGAATTACTTGTACCAGGCTATAAGTAAGCACAGATGCACGGCAGTGTGTAGAGGAACTGGACCACAGTTAAAACCTAAATCTGATGTTATTTAATTGGAGTCTAGATCAGCGGACAGGAAGATACTCAAAAACCCACCACATTCTTACAAAGCAAGACTTCTGCTCTCAAGGCATGTGAGCACTACAGAAAATCTTTACTTCACCTCAGGAATAAATGAAGCTGAATAAATAGACAGCATTGCAAGCAATCCTATTACATTACGGGAAGGGCATGTCTATCATAGAATTAAAACAGTCTTGCTAGCCACAAACAGGGTTGACCTTGTGTGCTATTTAGCCTTACATCATTGCAGCAGGCCATTAAAAAAACCCTTACACTGAAATGAATAAACCAGCTGAAACAAGGGGATATTTTCCCTTCCCAGATCAGCAACTGGAACATCTTAGAAGACAATGAATCTAGTGAGGATATAAAACGTCTTGGGACATGCAGTCAATTAACTAATCATCAGCTATTTTCAGAGCACAAAAAATAAAGAGGACAGGCTTGTATGCAAGAGTAAAACAAAAGTAAATTTAAACAGGCAGGCAATGTCTCTATCTTAAGCACCTGCAGAACAGTAATTAAGGGAAAACACACAGAACAATCAGCCTTTAAAGGAAATTAAGCATTTTCTGTCCTACGTAAAATACCCTGTAACTTTATTACATATTTATACAATCAGATAGCTTTGGTCAGGTGCTACATACTTTTTTTTGATGTTGGGACAAAGTTTCAGCACATCCTCCTTGCAAGCCATTTTAAACTTGTATGAGAACCTAAAATCTTTCATTTGAACCTGCAAGAGAGAAATGAAGATAAAAAAAACCCTCACCCTACTTCGGTCACTTAGAGGAAAAAGCAAATGGAAAGTGCTCCTGCTTGTTGAATCTCACAATCAGCAAATGCTTTTGTCCACAACTTAGTAATGAGAAAGCAAGAGGAATGCTGAGCTGCTGAAGAATCTGGGACCTTATCTACCAAAACCAGGGAGGAAGGCAGGCCTGAAAATAAATCTCCCTCAGAAGGGACCATTTATGATGAGGCAGGCAAGTACAACTGTCTGAATTCACAAGAGCACTTTTAAATAGAGTGGGAAATCAATCTTGAAGCAGGAGGGGGTTCACAATTAGCTAATTCCTGTCAACATCCTCAACAAAAAAAACAGGCTCCCACTTATAGCAGAGAAAAGCTTTGCTTACCAGCTGGAAGTGAGTAACTCCAATTGCACATTTTTCATTCATTTCCTTCTGGTGTTTGTTCTGGATCAGACACTCCATCAGGTCCCCAGAATCGATCTGGTTATCTGCTACCTCCTGAAGAAGAGATGAAAGGCTTAAAAATTAGATACTCTTACAAGTCATGATTTTTATGCTCCCTTAGTGACCAGGAAACAAGGAAACTCACAGTCTCACTCTCTGTTCTAAGCTTACCCTCAGCATTAACTGACCACCCTAGAGCTGTACCACTGAACTCTACCAAACAGCTAGATCCATAGAGATCGTTCAGAAAAGAACGAGCTCAGGCACATGCATGCTCTCGATTCAGGAGAACATCCTGCAGAGACCCAGTGCTTACATGAACTATTACAGTTAGGTGCCTTCATTGCTATTTAACTACTCAATCCTGGAGCAATGTAAGGAGCTATTGAAACTGCAGCTGCACAGAGGGGAGTGGCTCAAAACACTGCTTGCAGGCAGGAAAAAAAAAATATCAGTTTTAAACTCACTGTAAAGAGTGATTTTTCCAATCACAGAGCAATTTTCATATTCAGACTCTATCTTTTATGCTAGGGCTCTGACAACAGCAGAAGCGCTAGATGGTACTAAGAATTTTTATTTTCGGGGTTTTTTTCTTTCCCAATTAAGGACTTTTTATAACTGTTTACCTCTCATTTTACTTTCAGGCAGAGCAAGTACATTAAGAACTAATATTAAAAATCCAACCTCTCCCACAAAGTATCTTCCCCCAAAGATACTCACACTATCACAGATACTCACATGACAGAACGTCTGGATAATGGGCTCACAGGCTCTCATCAGCAAGGCTTCAATTTGAATATCCTGCAGAAAACACGCAATAATTTTCACAGTGAAGGGACAAGGCAAAAAAGTTCTGAGAAAAAGAAAACAAACCCTGTGGCAACAAGTTAAACCTAACCCAGTTTACAGGACTTGGACAGATGCAATTCATACAGATTCACCTTTCAGTAAATTTTAGCAGATACACAGAACAGTTTGGGGCAAGACAGTCAAATATGCAGCTTTATAAAACAAGTAAAGCTGATGACTTCACTGAAAAGCTGTAATGATGCACCTGGCAGTTATTTCTTGCAAAATTTTGGGCATGGGAGAGGGAAGTTGCAATATGGGTCTCTAAACTACTAGCAAGCAAGACCAAAAAATGAAGTCTCATGGCATATCTGTACTTGTACTAAAGGTAACTGAGTTATCTGTGCAAGAAATCTTAGGTTTGGTACCATTACCAATTTTTTAAGCAGGAAAAATTACACCAGCCTAAAATCCTGAACTGTTGATCATTTCTCTTTCTCAAGAGCCCCCACGAAAAATTCCACTGCATGGGGCAAAAAGGATGGTTGGTCTGATCCCCAGAGAGCTGCATTTGTGCACTATTCCAACTTTATTTTTATCCTCATCGCTACCAAAATGACACACTTGACTAGACATGCTCAACTACTCCCTTTTTCCCAGGCTGAAAACCACTCACCTCAGACTCCAGCTCAGTGAGATTTCCCACTATGTCTCTGCAATCAGACACCAAGTCATCAAGATGGTCCTGAAGGCATTCCAGCTCCTACAAAATCAGACATCTTAGTGTGTGATCCAAGATTCTAAGCTGAAAATGTGGGCTTGAAATATGGTAACACATGTGAAACTGTCCCCTGCTAGTAGTCCTAAATCTCATTTAACCCCAAGTCTACTGGCACTCCCAGAACACATACACATTGTAGTGATTTAAATGTTGGTCTAGGATGTTACTGCTTGTTTTCAAAAGCTGTATGACACGCTTTCACTTCCAGAATATCCTATTTAGTTTTCCTTTTGCCTCACCTTAACATAGTTTGTTAACCCAAACCACAACCTATGACGGGCACTTCAAAAAGACAATGGTGCATGCTCTGCTGTTAGTGTACGGTCTGCTGTTGAATGGCTCCTTCCCTGCCATTCTTCCGTACCAGAAAACAGCAATTTAAATTGAAAGTTTTCATTGAAACTTCGTTAAGTAGCAGCAGATGTTAGTTCAGTTCTATATAAACACAGGAAGCATGTAAGTATTTGCCAAATGGAAATGGGATAAAGTTTATGTGGGGAGTGTCAAGCCTGTAATAAGAGTGTTACAAATAAGAGTCAGGGTGGAGTTGCTTCATTGAAATCCTTTGTGTTAATTATCCCCTTTCCTCTTCTCATTCCACTACACATTTGACCTACTAAAGCCATGCAGTAGGTGCAAAGCTTCTTCATACCACCTCCACCTCCACCTCCAGTGTAGATGTTTTAAACCGCACTAATTTTTAATATACTCTCAGCTAATGAAGATGGCCCTTTATCCCCTTTTTGCCCTTCCGACCCTTCCAGCCACATGAGTAGCAGTGTTACTCTGTGCAGTACCTGCCCTGTCTCCGTTTTTTCACTGCACCACTTCCCTAAGTCAATCATGCACTTGTCCTGGAGGGCTGGGTCAAGCTTCACATCCATGGCACGCTGATGGAGGATTCTCTGGACCTCTGCTCTGCACTCTCGTGATAGCTGTGAAGAGGGCAAAGAGCCTTCAGCATACACAGTCTCCAAATACACATAATACAAACAATATGCTATCAGGTAAGGTACTGAGAGTGACCACAAAAGCCATCAGCAATCCCAAAAAAGCAAAAGAGCCTTGTAATGCTCAGCACAGGCCTGCTGGGTCCACCACATGCTATTCAGGCTCCAAAAGAATAATCTACTTTGGATGGAGGGTCCTTTCATACCACCAAAAGAAGTTTTATATTCTTAAACCTTCACTTTGCTTTTGAAATGAGATGTCAAAGCAGGTCTCTCAATCGTCTGCTGCAGTGTCCCCTTGATTCCAAGGCACAGACTGTTTCTGGAGAAATCAGAACAGTTCATGCCCTCCATATCAAAAGCAAAGCTCAGAATGAGATAATATAGACCAGCTATAATTTCTACTGAGCAATCCCTACTGCAGCACACCAGAGTCAGCATTTGCAAGACTGTGGAAGAAATCAATTGCATCAAACCAAGAGATACTGGTATGGTGCTTATCAGACCTAAATGCACTGGATGAAACTGAAAACTTCATACATTTAAAACTGCAAACCATTGCAAGTCACCTAACATTTTGTGGACAGCACTGGGCGAGTTTGTTTTCAAAGGCTAAATTTCAAAATGACAGCTGCTCCCTTAGCCTTTTTTCCACAAGAAAAAAAAAAACAAAACATTCAAAAGCCTTTTCTTCTCTAATAGATTATTTGCAGGTTGGCTATTGATTTCTTTGGTCAGCACAAACATAAAACCAAATTAAAATAGTCTCAATTCAGCAGACTAAGAAACTTCATTTAAAAAAATATTCCTAAAAGAAAGATCCTTTCTTTCTGTCAATACTTCACCTCTGCCACAAAAGACATTTCTAATCAAGCTGCAGAAATTAATCTGTAAGCCAGGAAATGGTGTAAACCCATCAGCTCCTAGGGGCTGGGCAGACTACAGCACCAGAAGAAATGGAACTGAGTACCTAGCTGCTATCAGGGGAGTGCCTTGATAAAGGCACGAGAGGGCAGCAAACTTGTAAAGAGTAGCTCTGGACCAAACACGTGATGATAGTGGATCTCCAGACTGCAGGGCAGCAAGTCAGATACCTACTGTCTTCTTCAAAACCAGCACAAGCACATTCACCCACACAGTATGCACCAAAGAATTGTAAAGATGCTTTGTATCAATAGGAAGAATTTAATATGGTATAATCTGAAGTTGTACTCCAATCAAAACTTAATTAGAAACAGCCTAGGAAAGCTGGGCTTGGAACTCCTCTTTGCATAAAACCAATTTTGCTGCTATGCTAGCTATCTGCAAGGAATCACATTCCTCTGGAAAGACAAGGGAGAAGACTTGCAGTGTGTCTAAACAGACACACGCGACCTTTTGTCAGCACAGTTTCCCCTGCAGGCAACTGTCACATCTTAATGTTGGCTATTTTGTCTTACCAGAACAGTGTGTTTCAAGAAAACACACTTCAGGAGCTGGCCACATGAAGCAGTGCAAGTACCACCTACAGGTAAATGTTTTTAAGTAGCTTTTGTGAGTTCTTGCCATTTTATCACAATGTGTCCACGCTCCAAACATATAGGCAGCTCTTCTATCAAAGAAGAAGTGGAGCACTTACCCTCCTCCCCTGCTCTTCTGTGCGGTACGCATGCCTGTACAAGCAGGAGAAGACAGCCCCTGGAGGCATCAGCTCACTAGTCTCATTCCAGCCGTGGGTATGACAGAGACGGGAGGCATCTCCCTGACACTTGCGGTAAAGGACTGTATCCAATCTGCAATAAAAAGTTATCACTAGCACTTTATTCAAACCTTTAATGGTTTTCATATTCCTAAATGCTTTTGAGGCAGAAAAATCCACTAAAATTTCATACACCACTACATTCAGCACCAGTGCCTACCCAGCTGCTCAGAGAAACTGTGGCTGCCCCATCCCTGGCAGTGCTCAAGGCTAGGTTGGACAGGGCTTGGAGATACCTGCTTTAGTGGAAGGCGTCCCGCCTGCAGCAGGGGGTTGGAAATGGATGAACTTTAAGGTACTTTCCAACCCAAACCAGACTGGGATTCTAACTGAACCAACAGGTGGCAAAATGCCTGTCACTGCATTCGGAGTCAACTCCCTAATCTTGCAAACAAACTTTGTCTTTAACTACAGATTAAATCTTTTGGAATTCTCTTCTGCTGCTTGCCAGCCAAATGCTGACACATGAGCAAAGAAATCACCTATGGGATGTCCTAAAGCAGCAGTAAGGCACGTATGTATCATGTTTTCATTGTGTAAATACTTGTGTGTGCTTTGTACTGCTGCCATTTTGAAAAGCCAGTTTCATAAAAATCTGAGATAAATTACTGTCTGCTCTGGATCTGGGCTCACTGGAAGACTCAGCATCCGTTGCTTTGCATACGAAAAAACTGTGCAGATCTTTCAATATGATGTCTAATTACATTAAAGCTAGGTGAGATATTGCCAAATTTCCAAAACAGATACTTGGAATTTCTGCAACACTTTAGAAAGCAAACATCAACTGATATCAGCAGACACAGTTATACAGATAACAATAAAAACAGTAAGAAAACCATTCCTACTCCATGCATCAGCTCCTCTAGGCACACAGTTAATAAAACAGCTTTTATAAGCCAGCTGTAGGGAAAAGTGGTTAAACAAGAAAGATGAGCTAATGTTGCCCTGCCTGCAATGTGAATTAGAATTATCTTTCCTTTCAGAAAAATGCAAACACCCAATCTTCTTTCTTCAAATCACTTAAGTTTGGCTCAAGCAATGAATTATACTGGAAACATGGTAGAAGCAGGAAAACTAGCAATGAAGGGAAACAGGAAGAGGAGAAAAATTTGCCTATCTATGGCAACAGTTATCGAGATGAATAAATAAACAGCCACAAAGCCTTATGCTCCCTGTTCCATAAAGCCCCAAGTATTTCAAAAGCAGAAGGCTCACAGGGCATGTCAGCTCTTAACTACTGGCAGTGCTGCCTTCCAGATACAACTGTGAGCCAGATTTTCTTAGTGTTTGACTTGAATACCCTATGCAGCAATTGAAGCCCACAACTTCCTGCCTTACACTCCTTGTGGTCACCAAGACCAATTATTCCACTTCTTGCAGTAACCCCATTTCATGTATGCTACTTCCTCACCTCTCAGACTTCTTCAGAAGAAAAGACAAACACTTACTCTTTCCTCACTGGTCTTATTTTATGAAACTTTATACTCTCTTCTTAACCCACAGAGACACAAGGAGGTCTGTAGGTATCTAAAACTGCTATTTTTTTTATGAGAAGGTTTGAAAAGCAGTGCTCTAAAGGGAACTGTGTCTGTTCTACAGGCTGTAATCACACCTAGAGAATTTGAAAAAAAAAGCAGAAATGGAAGCAGGGAGCCCTTCACACAGCGGCTTTTTATTATACTTAGTATCTTGGATTTCTTAAGTCCCATATTGTAGCACTCAGAGCAGATAAAACACAACCTTCAACTTCAGTATGGACAGAGAGAATTCTTTCAATTAAGGATACTGTGGGTATCAGAGCTTAAACCTAACACTTTTTAGGGTTGCACCACTTCCAAGTGAGTATCTGATTTAAGTGGGCTTCACAGTTCCTAAACACCTTTTGCTTCTTCTTTTCTAGACAGGCATTAATGCCTACAGAACTGTCATGCTTGAAAGTCTTCTTTTGAACAAGCATAAGCTGTATGGTTTCCCATGGAACTGCTAATGCATACAAACACTACAAGCATCACATGAAGATAAATCTTTTTTTCACAGCACTCACTTCCAGTCACGAGATATGAAATACTGGAGTTCCAGGAGCCTATGCTCACAGTCCTCTACCATCTTCTCAGTATACAAGTGCTCCATCAGGCAAGACAGAATCCTGCAAACAGAAGAAAGAAGTTAGGCAACAGGCTGTCATAATCAAACTGAGCTTCCTTGAAACACTTGGTGTTGCCAAATCAGCCTCTCCAATGAGCCATAGATAAGATGTAGAAACACAGTGAAGATCTCTCTCTTCCTCCAAAAAGATTACATCTAGAACAACTGTATACCACATTTTTACCCTCTTAAAATTCCACTGGTTTTGTTATCTCAAGCAAGTCTGATGTACCACAACATTGTAAGAGTATCTTACATAAAGTCTGGCTGAGGAGACAGTACTTACCAGACCTAAAGATAAAGGAGACAACTGTGTCTACAGTATGAGTTTGCTTAACTGGCTTTTCAAGGCTTGTTACTTCTCCTTGTGATACTGCTCAAGACAGAGCCCAGTTTGTACGTCCAACCCTGTATGAATTGCTAGTTTGGAGTCTATCAGTTCTGGAAAAGTTTTAGTACCTATACTGGTGAACCACACAACCTCCATGGGTGCCCAAGAGAAACCAAAATCTGTTGTAACTGAAAGCCACGTACATTGGGTCTCCAGATCTTATGTGCTTGCAGGCAGTTTGGATCACCGACTCGCAGGCCTCGTTCAGTGCTCGGTCAATGCGGTAATCTGCACCAGGGTCAGTTTCTTGAATCAGTGTTTGAAGCTGGAACAAACAAATTGCAGACAGGAAAACAGATTACGAAAATTACCAGAACAAGAGCTCTTAAACCTCGCAGTGTGGCAATAGTATGCCAATAACAACACTACCAGGTATGGCCTCTGCTTGACAGTTGCTTATTTGAAGTGCTTGTGCTGCTAACCCAATTGCCAGACATGGGAATGCAGCACTGCTGAACCCTGATTACCATTACAGAGTAGCCCGGGAACACTGCATGAGTCCAGTTGCATGCTGAAGGTCAACTGTAAACCTGGACCACCTACGTACTGATTTACAAAACAGACCTGGTAAAATATGATTACTGTATTTTTGATCCATCTTATGCTTTGGTGGCAACTTCATCCCCCAAGGCTGATGGTACCAAACTTTGTCGTATTTTAATGGAAACTATCTACAACTGAAACCCAAATCAATCTTTAAAGACCAGTTGTCTAACGACAATGTTTAAAACAGTTTTTTTAATTGCCTGGAGAGGCCACGAAAGTTCTATTGAAACACTAGATAAAAGGCCCTGTTTTGCTGCCACGAGAAGTAGCATTTCCTTCGGGATGCTTACTCAAGCTTTCAGAAGCAAGGTCAACCACAATTTGGTCTATAATACACCATTATTTTTTTATTTATATATATACATAACACTTATAAATATGTGTGTGTATATATATATATATATGTAAAATAAGAGCAGGACATCAGGTTTTATCTACTTAAGAGAAATAACAGTATAAGTGAAAGATGAAAAGAGATTTAGAGAGCAGGTTGCCGACTTGAAGCCGTAACATCCCAGCAGCACTCCCTTTGTGACTTCCTAATTCATTCAACTGTGAAGGTAAATACAGTGTGAACAGTTTCATCAAGACTTTTCTAGTTGCAAAACAGTTATTCTGATTGAAACTTCAGAAAAATAACTGTCTCTAATTAATAAGGAAACCTATTTCAGCATGCACAGCACTAAGTTTCAAATTCCCTGGCATCTGAACATGGGTTTGGGAGATATCTACTAGAAGAGGGGAAGGGAATTTGGGTAAACCTCAATCTATAGTTTTCTGGTGTGTAAGTCAGCCCCCATTTCATCTGCCACCAAGCTGTGAATTACCAAAGACTGACATAGGGCAGACTGGTATCATCACTTGACAGGAAAACATTTGTAGCTGACAAATTTGGAGCCAAAAAACCCCCCAAACCCAAAAAAACCCAAAAGTAAGACAGAGCTTGCTCAGAAGGCAACTCTACTCCAGCATCAGTCAGTCTACGCTGTTAACATCTTGACACACTTGATTTCTGTTCCTTCCAACCCAAACCAGTCTGGAATCCTAGGAAGTAGTATGTCCTTTACAAACTTTGTAAGAGCGATGAAGAAGAAGAATCCATCTATTCTGCTGGTATACACCCACAGCCTGCATATAATAGAGGCCAATATTCTGCACATAAACTGATGGCATCTAGTGTCAGATGTTTACATATGAAAAGGAATCAAGTACCATTACGAGAAATACTCCCTCAAGGACCAGTGGATGAATAAAATCTCAAACCTGACACTTTCTTACATACACAGCTTAAATAAACTGACCAGAGCACTATGTAGGCAGGATTCTTCCAAAGATCTCAACTGGTATTTTTGTAGCTACACCAAGCGGAAGAGGCCAAAACACACCAGGTGCATCAGCTTGGAAACATGAGATCACCTCCCAGTTCTCCTTGCTCTGTTTTGGTAACTACTGCAGGATTCCCAGTCCGGATTCTTAACCATGTGTAAGATGCACAGAAGTGACCCAAGTGCCCTCTCTGAATACGCAAGGGAAAAACTTAGCATCAGTGCTAAAAGCAAAGGCTTTATCGGATTTTCCTCCCTCCTGCAACAAACCCTTGCAAGCTGAAAAGCAGCTGGATAAGCTTTATAATCCTCTGAACTTTTATTCTGATACACAGCTAAATTAACAACTATCACTTTATCAGCTGCATTAGAAATGGAATGCAGAAATACCTGCACTTTGGGGTTTTATGATTATAGTTTCACATGCTTAAAGGACTGATGAGGGGAAAAAAAAAAAAGAAAACCACAGATAAGACCTGACGAACATAAACCCCACATATTTGAAAAACAGTTTGCCAACAGCTCTAGTATAAAGTGTTACTTCCACTAAGCAACTTCACAGGTGCCAGACACTGCCAGTGCAGCTGCAGACCTTTTTAAGGGCTGATGCTCACAAAATCCAGGGACTCTCATATCTGCTGCTGGGTGACCTACAGCACCACACAGGATGTCCATCTCCAAAGAACAGCATAGAAATGGTATTTGCAGAAGACCATTAATGACTGGAATGTATCCAAGTTGTATATGCATCCCCAAAGCAAAGAGCAGCTTGTTTTACACAGGCAAACATGCTCCAGAAGTAGTACCTGCTTCTGTTCGTACTTTTTTCCTTAATAAAATACACACCCCCATAGAAGTACATCCGTAGTACAAATAATAGGGGCCTTATCCTATGAGCAGGAAGCTCATTCTAACACAATAAATCAAAACAGAACAAACCCAGCAACAGCTGATGCAGCCATTACCATTAAATACAAAAATACAAACAATACATGATTTAGTACCTCAGAAGCCGTAGGCAGCTATACAAAACCACCACACCAGTCCTCAGGAACCCAGAACACTGGAATGTTTAGCCTGTTCTTGCAACCATCTATTTCCTCTTTCCCATGAAAATACTGACAAACTAACTGCATTTTATAAAATCAACACCTAAGTTGCTATGTTTTGCACAGAGAATAGAACAAAGGTCATTTATTGTGGAAGGGGACTCATGGACAATCCCTGCTATTGTATCAACTTACTGTACAAAAATAAATCAGTGGCCTGGGTATAAGAGAACTGATAAAATAAACCCTATAGATTTCTACAGACATGCTTTTCCTCCTGAAGTGTAAAATCTCATCTGTCTTTTAGGGTCCCCTGCCTTGACTTTTGACTTGTTCTGAAGATGCACTTCATGATCAGGAAGCTGTTCTCAAAATGAACTGATCTTCTGACAATTTGCAATTAATCAAGTTGTGAGGCAGCAAGTTCAATTTTGTATCTAAATAGAAAACAAGTATCCAGCCTTTCACATGAACACTGCACAACATAAGCCATGCACTATAGCTCACTGCAGAAATGACTCAAGCTGCACCAATCTGAGCCCAGAAGCTGCACCAGCACACCTGATATTTATGCAGAAATAAGCTCTATTACAAAAGCACCCTGGGCCTTACAAAAACTTAACAGATGTTCATTTATCTTTGATAACATACATAAACAGGCAATGTTTCAGGCTCAGGCTTTAAGCACCACTGTCACTGAAAATGGACTACAGTGGTTCTGTGTATTGCAGGAGGTGAAGAGCATACATCTTCTTGCATGCCTACAAGGGCACTAACACTCCCTAGCCATTTTTGGCATTGATGTCACTTTTTCAGGCTCACAGGCCATTAAAAGCAGGTATTAAGTACAAAAAAAGTAATATCCCATTAAAATCACTAATGGTTTTGAACAAATAATAAATAATTGGTTTCAATTTAAAGAGACTACAAACAGGATGCACCTGAGCTAAAATGGATGTTGAAAAAAAGAAAAACTATCACCTTTTAAAAAGGTATTTTGGAGAACAACATTTCCTCCAGTGGCTGCAGTAGTACCTTGCACCTACCTGCCCAAAAGTTCCATCTCCATCATTTAAGCTTAAGAAAATAGCAAAAATAAAACTGAATTGAAAGATGCTTTGATAAAACTTAGTGAACTTCCAAGGATAGGCCATGGGGCGAGAAGGGAAGGAGAGGGAATGTTTTAAAACTTTATTAAAAAAGCAAGTTTTGCTACATCTTGCACCAAAGAGAGAATTCCATGACGTAACAGCTGCTGGAGAAGAACTACTGGAGAGCCAGTATAAAACCTACAGCAAAAAAATCCAAAATGTATTTTTTGAGGGGGAACCCCCCACCCTCCCACATTACTAACGTGTTTTTAGATATCAAGTTACACTTCATACCACAACAGCTATTCAACTGCCTTCAACATGGACTAGTACCCAACAGACCCAGGCTGCCTTTAGCATTGCAAGACAAAAAGTTAACAAACAAATCTGCTTCTACCAAATGAGCAACCTAGAAAGGAAGCAACAGAAAAGCTGGACTCCTCAGTACAGGAAAGACTTGGACCTGCTGGAGAAGGTCCAGAGGAAGGATACAAAAATGATCAGAGGGCTGGAGCACCTCTCCTATGAGGAAAGACTGAGAGAGTTGGGGTAGTTCAGCCTGGAGAAGACTCCAGGGAGACCTGATTACAACCTTACACTCCTAAAAGGTACCTATAAAAAGTTGAGGAGAGACTTTTTAGCAGGTCCTATTGTGACAGGATGAGGGGTGATGCTTTTAAACTAAAAGAGGTACATTCAGGCTGGATGTGAGGAAGAAATTTTGTACAATGAGGGTGGTAAAACACTGGTCCAAGTTGCCCAGAGAGGTGCTGGATGCCCTGTCCCTGGAGACACTGGAGGGCAGGCTGGATGTGGTTCTGAGAAACCTGATCCAGTCGAAGATGTCCCTGCTCATTGCAAGGGATTGGACTAGATGAGCTTTGAAGATCCCTCCCAACCCCAACCATTCTAGGATTCCACAATCTTACCGCCTGCTGGCAACTCAGGCCGACATTTCCCTTTTCGCCCCGCACTACTTTCATCAGGCAATGCAGGGTGCGCCCCTTCCGGTGCAGACCAGAGCAGTGGTGCTCAATCTCCCCTCGGCAGCTTAGGATGATTTCTGGGCTCAGTGAGAAGTCTTCCATCAGCATGCGCCGGTAGTCCAACATTTCACCCTGGCACTCGCTGCTCACTTGCCGACCTGAGCCAAGAGAACACACCATGATTCAGTATTAAGGCATAGCAGAGGCCTTCCTGAACCATCATGCTGGATGAAGAGGGATGATGTCCACACTCTGGATAATACCAGAATGCAACAAATATGCAAAAGCAGATGTGCTGGGAATTAAACCAGTTGTTAGTGCGGCACCCATCATTTAACTAAAATATAGCCAGTCCATGGATTCAATACATGTTTTTTGTAAAGGATTCCTGAAAGATTTGAAGAATCTCATTTTGGATTTCATGTTACAGGAGCTGCTTCTGGAGCTGCAGGTCAGCTTTTCCCTATGTGCTCAAAGGGCTCATTCTTCTAGTGGAAGTTACCTTTGGTAACTTACCAGTTTGCCATGTAACTGGGCAAGGGATTTGTCTGGACAGCATGCTGGAACATTTTCTCCAAGGACAAAGTTTTCTAGAGCAACAGCACATACTTTCTCAGGAAGCCAAAAACTAGAATAGAATGTTACCAAGAATATATACAGAGTATCTAGCAAACCACAGCACAGAAATCTAACTTCACTAAATGGTTAGACCTGCTATAAGCTTTCCTACTGTCTCCATGCAGACAATCTCATTTTCCTTTTAATCAAAGGAACAGGTTGGCTTTTCTCCTATGCCTTTTTTGGCTTTTTCCTAGCCCCTATCACAAGTTATTTATAGGTGTACAATGCTCAACAGAACAAAGGTCCTACACCCCAACAGCAGCTCCCAAGCATTGTAATACAGACACATGGACGTGTGTGGAATAACAAGTGTTCTTCCCAGGCTATGCTTCTCCATAAGCCACATGCTGGACAACTCGTTTCACTGTAGAAGTAGAAATTCATAACTGGAGTTTTCTGCATGTAATTCAGGAACATACTTGCCCTACTGCAGGGAGAAGGGGAAAAAACCACAACTTTTCCACAAACAGGACACATAATTTCCACATCAATCAGAAGCAATGAGTTATTCAAACTCAAAATGCACAGGTTGCTTATGGCGTTACAGCCTTTCCCTCTGTGCCAGAGGCACTGCAGCATGCAGCCCTGCTGCTGCATTGGAACTGCTCAGTTGCACGCCAAGGGGGAAAAACCAAATAACTCTGCAGTGCAGATTTGAGGCTAAACATGTCACTTTACATCTTCTGGTAATTTCAGAGAACCTTTAGCACATGTTCTGCTGCATAGGACCTTCTAATGCCTTTGGGAGAGACACTATTGTTACGACATCTCCAAGTTTCACTAACTTGCATGAACAAAAATATTCTCACACTTTCCTTCCTTCTGTACAGGAATAATTAGGGTTAGAGAAGTAAGGCATTTACCCTAACTGCTGAACTGCAAGCAGAGAACATTACTTACAAGAGGCAGAGGAATGAGTACACCTGGCTTCCCAGGAGTGATGATAAACAGGTTGTCTATCCCAAGTTTTATCCCAGTAGCATATTTAATGCTTACTACATAACGGAGGAAAAAACCTCCTTGAATTCATGGTGAATACAAGGATTTGCAACTATACACCCAGGTGGGTTTTGCTATTTTGCATTTTAAACTTCTTGTCTACACAACAGCAGTCAGCATCACAGATTTATTCAGCTACCCAGATCTTCACAACAGCAGTGATTAAAGCCTTATGACGAAGAAACTTGCCACTGAACCAAAGTTTGGAGGTTACATGGAGGAGGAGGCTGTAACTGGATATTGAAGCTGAAGGCCCAGGAGAAACTTAAAATCCACGACCCAGCAAGTTATACCTCCCCTGACTGAACTCCACTTACCTCTGTGCACTGCAGACTCCAAACACATTAACAGGTAGGAAAGTCTGGCTTCCCGAGACCGGGGCAGGTTCTCCACATTACAGCGGTACTTCTTCAGATCACTTTTACAGGACTTTGCCAGCGAGTAACTGACTTTGTAGTCTTGGGCAATCAGCTTCTGGCGGGTTGTCAGCGCATCACGACACTGCAGGAGACACATTGAGATGGTTGGATGAGCTTCCACATGGTGGCAGAGAGCCAGACCTGCTGCTGCATTTTCAAGTTGCTTTTAAATTCATACATTTAAACTGGACTGCAGTTAAATTTCATTTGTCTCATAGAGACAATGCACACTGAGGTCAACAGATCAAGGGTTTTAAAGGCAGCAGCTCTCTGCAGAGCTCCTCTTGAAACTGCACATTCATCCAGCAATTTGGGAGAGCTCTGGCCATGAGCATGACTCATTCTCAGGACCTAGCGTCAGTTGCTGATGTTCGTCCCAGCTGTGGTCTGTGCTCACCCCATGCCCTTAAGAAACAACTTTTCCCAGTCACATTTACAAACTAGCATGTTCTTTGGATTTGTTCTGCAACATGCCCAACAGATGACAGTAGATAAAACAGCCTAACCGTGGGAATTTCTAGGAATTTTCCACAAATGGGGAGGCTCACAAGGATGCACTGTGACCAAACCCAAGCCCAGCAACTGCAAGAACAACCTTTTAAATTTCATCCCAAAAGGGGCCTGCTCCACTTAGTAGCTTTTGGTTTAAATTACACAAAAAAATTGAATTTGAGGGTGGCAGATAATTCAGAATACCTCAAGCAAATTTATCCCTTCATGGCCTATC
>JANRGW010013172.1:0-56218 GCA_024733675.1 Psilopsiagon aymara
TCCTTCCCACCCCCCCCCCCCCCCCCAAGGATTCTGTGGCCTTGCTGAATGAAAGATGAGCTTTTGAGGAATGGAGTAAAAAAGGATACAATCTTGACCCTTTTCAGTACTCAATGCAGCTGTAAAAATCACACAGCAAGGAATAAATCTTGCTTTGTTGGAAGAACAAGATTGTTCATAGGGTTTATCTAGTTACCTTGGTATAAAAAAAAAGAATAATAATCTAACTCAGCCTTGATGTGAACAGTTGTCTCCCAGATACATACTTTTATATAATGTTAACATTTCAATTGGATAAATGCACATGAATGGAAAAGGTTTCATGCAAATGAAACTAAGAACACATGTTGTGTTAACACAAAAATTGTGCTGGCCAATTTTGCTGCCAAAGGGATCTCTCCACGTCTGCTATTACTTCCATCAATCTACTACCAGCCTCCCATCAGGTGGCCTGGACAGCATTCCATTTGGAACTGCCGTCTAACCAAGTCATTAGACAGCAAAATGCAACACCATTGGACTGAGTACACTCAGGAATGTTTTTGACTGTGAAGTACAAAGCCAAAAACAGGGGTCAGCTGGTCTCTAGGGTTTTCTCATGGAGTTCTGCCAGCCACTGTTGTCCACTGCCTACTTATATCAATACACTTGTCACCTTCAGATGTGTTCTCCTGTATTTGTGTATTTGAATATGGTTAGATGGAAAGACTGTCCCCCTGAAGGTCTATTTAGAGCTATCAAAAGACTAACATACACAAAAATTCATGATAGTGCAGATTCAGGTTGTCTAAAATGTACTTAAATTTAAGAATGTATGTGCAGAATTTTAAATATTCAGTAGGTGTCTCAGACTGTGTAATGATCAACAAAGATTTTGATAATACAGTTGACACCTGTCCTGGGTTCAGCAGTAACAGCCATTTTTCTCCTTCTTAGTAGCTGGTGCAGTGGTGAGTTTTTGAGTTTCAGGGTGGAAATAGTGCTGATAGCACGATGGTTTTAGTTGCTGCTCAGTAATGTTTACTCTGACCATGGACTTTCTGAGTCTCATGTTCTGCCAGGGAGGAGGGGAAGCTGAGAGGAAGCAGAGACAGGACACCTGACCCAAACTGACCAAAGAGATATTCCATACCACAGCACATCATGCCCAGTATACAAACTGGGAGCAGTTACCCGGAAGGGTTAGATCACTGCTCAGCCTGGATGGGTAGTGGTCGGCGGGTGGTGAGCAGTTGTATTTTCTTCCCTTGTTATTTCTGTTATCATCATTATTATTGGTGGTAGCAGTAGTAGTTTGTGTTATACCTCAGTTACTGGACTGGTTTTTTTTCAGCCAGTGGGAGTCACATTCTTTTGATTCTCCTCCCCATCCCTCTGGGCACAGGGGGAGGAAGGGATGGGAGTGAGAGAGAGACTGCATGGCTGATTCGCCAACTGGGCTTAAACCACGACAACAGCACCTGGAAAAGCTAGTCAGCTCCTTTTAAATCAGACATCTATGCCATGATTCATTTACCTGATGTAAGCAGCTAGTGCCTTTAAAAACATGCTGGCATGTTAGATGATACAGACCAAAGGGGAGATGTATGCTCCTACAGTGATGCTGGATCACAAACAAGATGCTGCTGTGGCATTAGACACCTATGCGTAGGCAACCTGCCATTTTACCAGCTGTGATCTCTAGCTTCTACCAAATTCAAACTAGAAGATACGTCAAAGTGCTTACAGGAGAAGTACGTCCTTCTCAATGGGCAGATGGAGGACAGGCAGCTGCCTTAAGTTATCTCAAATACCACCAGACATCTAACATGACTAAGTCATGTCCTATGTCTCTACTGACCAGCAGTGAGAGATCAAAAAATATCTCTCAATCATCTGGAGATACTTGCATAATAGACAACTAAATTTAGATGTCCAAATTCAGACCTGAGTCCTACAAATGACGGTCTAGTTGGAAACATCTTTTGTTTCATCTCACCTATTAAATTAAAAGTAAAACTTTGCCTCTTTATTTGAGGTTGTACTTCAAATCTCTATCCTGGTTTAGGTCATAGAAGTTATTTCCATAGAAACATCTGTGACTTTCATGTAGTCCCTTTTAAACTGAATTTCTGCTTACTCTGGTTCATATTTTCCTCTCTAGTTTGTCTGCTTAATATACTTATGATGCTAAAGAAAAAGGAGCATATCAAGGTTCGATTAAAAATTGAACAGTGGTGAAATGTAGCAGATGAGAGGTGATAGACTGCCCATGAAAAAAACACAAACGTACTCATGCTCACCACATCTAACAGTTCAGTTAGATGGTGGACCTCTTACACAGGGCTATGAATTAAGCCTAACAAAAGAACCAGATTTGGAAAGAAATGAAAGAAGATGCTATGCTGCTTGTCTCCAATGTGATGAAGAAGGCTAATTTAACACAGTTTCCCTGAATGGGACATCGACAGTGGAAAGATAGATCTGAAAGCATGAACCTTTGCTAAGGATTTAGTAGTCTCAATAGCTGTAAGTCAGAATGGTCTGAAATCACTTTGTCTAATTACAAGAGAGAGTGTGACTTGAGTTTAAATTATTCTAATGTTATCTATAAACCTACTGTACAGCTAGATGTTTCCCATGAATATTCTTTGCTTTGCTAAAACCCTATCACTTAAACCCTTTTCCGTGCTGCAGCCTAGTTAGGAAGCAAACTTTTCTGCTGAAGGACTGTATCTAGTTATAGTACTATATAGCTGTTCTGAGTTCTACTTGTACAAAGTAAAAGCTTTGTTTACTGAAACAAATTCAGCTTTGTTGGAGCAATTTTAAGTGTGTTTTAGCAGCAGCTATTTTTATGTCCATGATATAAAAACAAATATGCAATTATAGTTGGGAAGAAAAGATGTTGTCTACAGCACTCAGCTCTTTAACTGAACTGCTGTTGGCATAGCAAGCCTGTGATGTTCTATACCACATGCAATGCTTCTCCAATTACTATTTGTTTGTCCCCATTTTACTGAGGTATTGGTTTGTTTTGTTTATCTTAGATTGGTTTGTATAGAGTTTTATCCATGTATCAGATAGCAAAACTTAGGCTTGACCAGACAGAAAACAGTTATCTGAACTCTAGTCATCACCACTGACTGAAAAGTCTCTGAGTGAAAAGACTGGAGTGGTTGTTTCAGGCAAGTGAAATATAGTAAGCTATTAGGTAGTCTTGGTCCACTAGATTTCAGAGGACCATATGAAACAATCTTAATTTAAGAAAAACAAGACCTAGCCAGTGGAATTATTTATCCAGTGACTGATAAAGAGTGTTATTGATTGACTCTGGGGATGTATAGGATGATGATGTGAGTTTTTATTGTAGTGTGTCTCCAAGTCTTTAATGTGTAAATATTCATTAACCCTATTTGCTTCTCTGTGAATTGAAAACCTCTAATATTACAGTGAAATAATTGAAGTTTTCTAAAGCCTCCAGACTCAGGGACACATCATGGACACAAAAGTCTTCCTTTAAGTTTTAAAGATACTTACAGATTCATTCATGTTACAGGAATGGTAATGTAAACACAATGGCACTGTAAACATAATGGCACTGTAAACATAATGGCACCATACACATACACACTATGATTTGTCGTCTGAAATCTACATCAGGAATAGTCAGCCTAAAGTGACTCTACATTTGATAGTCTGTGCTCAACGAACAATATTGTAATGGGGGATTTGAATCACCTTCTAAGCATGTCACTGCACAGGAGTCAAGACTCATGCATCTATAGAATGTATGCATGTGAGGTGATCAAGGTAAATCTTGTTACCTCCAGCCTGGAATTCAGGTGCTCTCAGCCTTAAAGAAAAACCCTCACACTTAATACTTCCAAAGCCCACTAACTTTTTCATTCATTGCGTAGAATATTAAAGTACCGTACTGTGGGTAGGTCTTTGGGTGGACATCCATACCTTTTAGGAATGTGTATGGTGGCGATGGCCTACTGCAGGTGACTGGGTTGCCCAGTTGATACAATTGGGTTGTATCAGCTATAGTAGTGGTTTTTCTCCATTAACTGTCAAAGAAACTGAGGTAATTCCTGATGGTGCAGTTTAAGTGAAGTATCCTAATTTAGTTTATGTTAGTCCGAGTTAAAAAAAGGACTTCAATAGCTGAACAGCTTCCTAGCCTATATGAGAAATAGTGTGGCCAGCAGGGCCAGGGCAGTGATTGTCCCCTATACTGGGTACTGGTGACGCTGCACCTCCAATCCTGTGTTCAATTCTGGCCCCTCACTGCAACGGAGACATTGAGGTACTAGAGTGGGGCCAGAGAAGGGCAAAGGAACTGGTGAAGGGCCTGCCACAAGTGTGATGAGGAAGGGCTGAGGGACGAGGCTGGGAAGGATTTTATGATTTTACAAAACTTTCACATAATCATAGACTCTAACTGCAGAAAAGGAAAATTCAAGCTGTTACAGTGAAATGGCTGACACAGATTTCAGTTAATGTGGCCTTTACAGGGCTCAATAGTTTGGGCTTTTCTCATTAACTTGTGTAACATTTTGTTCTTGCTATAGTATTCAAGCCACTGAGTTACCACTGGCAATACCTGAAGAGGCATTACCATTTTTATTCCAAACATTTAAATAACCTCTGTAATGGGTCACTTGTTAGCTCACTGCTCAGATATCAGCCTGTTCCATGCTCTAGTTATAATGAGCAAGGATTTGCTTTCCAGACTTTTACTAGGCCTTTGCTATGTACAAATCTTGTGTCTATCACAGTGTTGGAGACACGCACTTTCCAAACTACCCGTGACAAATAGACTTGATCACATCCTGTGGAAAAAAAAGAGATTTTGTTGCTTTTAGAATTATTTTGTTGGGCTAAAGGTTTAGCTTTCAGTAGAGGAGAAAAGTGCTTTGTCTCTTATTACTTCTTCTGTTGAGAAAAATTCATCTGTTTCAGAACATGACATTTTTTGTTTAAGCCTGTTTTTTGCATTCTTGAAGAAGTGCCAAATGGGCATCCTGGAGCCTGAAATGCTCTGTTTATCCACAGTATATACAAAAGCTTCGCAGGCCTCCTGAACCATATGCCTCAGAGTTGAGCCCTCCACCCTTTCGGATGTGCCTATGCTGAAGTGGTAATGTATGACTACTTTCTGGACTTGCTGGAAGTATTTTGGTGTCAGTGGTAGAATATCTGTGGTATCTTAATACCAGGCCCCTGAGGATTTACTTGGTGTGTTAGGCTAACTTATGTAATTTGGAGTCAAGCTGGCTACACTGATTCTGTTATTGGAACTATTTAATTTAGGGTGTACATTGTTGCAACAAAATTAGCACTTCAGAGAAAAAACAAAACATAATGTCTGTCACAACTGTATTAGGCTATCAGATTTTCATTCGTTTTACACAAAACCGAAACACAAAGAGAGTGTGAGATGTCATTGCTACCAAGATTAGAACTTGAAATATCAGCTAGGTAGGTCATGGATTTTTTCATACTTAAAGGAGGATAAATTTGTTGAATTTCCTCAATCACAGAGTTTTTTTACATAAACCCATTACTTCCTATATATGCAACTGTGAAAGTCTTCCTAAAGTCAATGAGTAACTAAAGGTTTTACCAATTCTGAAAAAGATGAAACTGCGTAGCCACAAACATCCGGATTCCTGACTATTGCAGCAAGCTCTACCCATGATCTAAACCATTATAAAAAAAATGTTCCATTAACCAACATGATGAAAGAAAAGGATTGTAAAACTCCTCCACATGGATGCTGTGAAGATATAGGAATATTTCTAACTGGTTCTATAAATGCAAAGTATTATCAGTGACCCTAACAGTCACTTCTGCTCATTACAGTAAAAGCACATCTAGTTAGATACATTAATGAGAAAAATAAAAGTCTTTAGCCTGTAAGATAATATTGTTCAGCCACTGAACCTTTCCTCTGAGGCTTTTAAAATGCTTGGGGCACATTAAGACCCTTAATCTTTTCCAATGATGGTTATATGAGCATTGTCCTGAATGATTAAGGCTCACAATGATGCAGGGAAATGGATAAAGAGTATCTGATAGACTGGAAGAGAAAAGTATGGGTTGAAGGAAGTGTCTTATCACGCAGCTCACAGCCCTTGTCTGAACACAGACATTGCGTGCTAAGCACCATGTGCTAAAAGAGGTCTGCTTTAGAAGTATCCCAGTCAAGTAATGCATTGTGTTCTTCAATTTCTTTTTTTTTCTTTCCCATTTCCAAGTGGTTATTATACACTTGATACTCAATCTGTTTTTTGAAGGAAGACAAAGCAAGACCAAATGAAGGGAGAATGAAACTTTCCTCGTTTCCTACTATTTTCAGGCACTGCTAACCTGGCTTGGACATTACCTTGCAGAGCAGATCTACGTTTGCAAGGAAATACACTGGGATAACAGGTATGATGTGTCTTTTTAATTACGCAAGACATCTTCATCCCACATTGTACTAGGCAAAAACACTCTGTGTCACACCATTATAAATAAGATCTATGCCACAATATATAGCAAGATAACAAAGGACAAAGTTGTCCATGTTGATTAGAAATTCTGTTGCAGCTGAAAGAACATCTAGAAATCAAAATGCTTCTTGATTCACAAAGCAACACATTAGTGGTGTGTTAGACACTGAAATATATTACAGCTGCAATCAAGCTAAGAGCATTTGGGGTTTGTTTTTGTTATACCGAATAACTCTTGTATTCTGCTTGAATATTTTCTACCAGGACTTTTTGTGAAAAATCAGAATATGCAAACTGTGGATTTGAACATGCCTGAATGATAGAAATGTTTCTACTCAGGAAGTCTTTTGTGGGAAATATTTTCATATATTGGACTTTAAGCTCATTTAAATGGATGTGTGGAATTTTGTTTATTCTTTTGTGGGTAATAAAAAGAGAGAAGGAGGATGATTTCAGACATGTACCAGCCCAGGAATTCAAAGCGGTTGTCTTCTGTGTAAATTCTCTGCAGGAAATTACCACCAAAGCCAAGTCTTTGGGGCTACATTGATTAAGGTGGGGACCAAGACCATTTCCCACAATTTTGAATCTTTAGGGTAACTTTACTGAAGACAAGACTTAGAAAGCTTGCCTGCAGGCCCATTTTAACAACACAAACCAGAATTCATTTCCATGAATAAAAATCAATTATTTTAAATATCAGGCAAGTCAGATCAAATATACACTGTAGACCCCCTGGAAAATGAGTGTTAATGCTATGTCAGCACTGAGTATTTAACAGCAACACGTGAAATAGTCATCTGTGTCTTTTACAATTCAGTCATGGTACCAAGATTAAGATTCCATACAGAAACTATAGAAATTAGTTTAAACAGACTAATTTAAACTCTGTTGTTCAAATCCTCTTCAACACTTACAATTAGAAATTCTCAGTTCTGGCATTTTTGTTTCTGAGTGCCCATGTTGCCATGGCTACCCATTGCAGTATTCATATGGCCTCTAGGAATCGGGCACCCGTAGCAGATTGCTCCATCCCCACCACCTTGTATGGCCATTCCAAGCTGGGCCTGGCTCTGATCCTCCTCGCTGATTTGGATCCTGACCCCCACCCACAGGCCAGTGTCCCAGACTGGTCTCATCCTTTCTTCATCCCCATGGATGTGTCTGATGTCCACATCTGTGGCTGCCCCACATGGCCCTGGCCTGCCCTGTTCCTGTTGAGAGGGACTGGCCCTGGCTGAGATGTTCTGCCAAGCCACCCTGAGGACCTTCCTTGTCTCCTCTGTCTCATACGAAGGAGCTAGCCCTCACTGCTACCAGTTTCCTTGATAATGCTTTCCAGACGTTGCCAATCTTTTGTTCACTATATTTTTGCTAAATTGCTCTTCATGGAAACATTTGCAGATCACTTTTTGACATGTTATTCTCATCATCTGTGAGCAAGTGATCTGAAGTAATTCTGATGCTGTTACTACTGTCATAATTTGTCGGGATTGTAGTTTTTAGACTGAATGTGACTGACAAGCTCACTGCTAGAACACAGTAGTTTTTACTGCTTCCTTAAATCAAGGTAATTGCAGGGATTTTATAAAACTGCATTGAACTCTCTGGGTGCCCTGAATCCACCTTGGCAAATGTGCATGGAAACAAATTACTTCTGCTCTTTTCATGCTAAAGTGAGTGGTTTACAGCAATGATACCTGCTTGCAGGTGACATTTTTCATCATAACCTCTAAATTTTATTGTTCTATAGTATATACTTCATGTGCCACTCTCTCAAATGGCATCCTTTCCCACGTGGTGTCCTATCATTCAAGTTACCCACTTGCATTTTGGTTTTCCAACCAGGATTCCTCCGTGCCCTGAGTTCCCCCCAGCCTCTGCATTCATTTACACAGGATGGGCTTCAGCATGTTGAATAAAACTCCTACACATCTTCACCTAACTATCACAATTTCTCCAGCTCCAGATGTCTGCCTTTGTTTCTATCCTAGTCTTCAGCTTTTGCACTCTTCAATGCAAAAAGCAATTCAGACCTTGATTTCCCTGACATAGTATAGTTCAAAGTCACAAATTACCTAATACCATCTAGGAGTAATTCCTATTTCTTCTTTCCCTTATCCAAACACTGGAATTTAGCAAGGAGTGTACCGTCTCTTTTGATCCCGTAATTTCTTCCAAACTGTAGACCCTGCAACAAACTTACAATGCTGATTTATCTGGATTTTTTGCTTGAACACATGTTATGTACTCCCCAGATTTATGCAATTACATGGAATTCTGGGCTGAATGCATGTTATGTTCCAGCTAAGCAAAAGAGTAAGGTTCTCAATTATAAAATTGGAAACACTTACAAAGGAAACTGATAAAAATAAGGAAACAATCTTAAACTGTGTCTTACCCTAGCTGTCACAGGGGAGGGTATTTCTCAGCTATTGAACGGAGGAGCTGCTTAATGAATTTATTCTTCTGGAGTAGAGCATTTCTTTGTTTCACTTGCATTTGAGGATTTTATGCTGAATGATGACAAAGTTTCAACCCATGTATTAGGAATCCTTTTATTTCTTTACCACTTGAGAGCTCAGGGAATAGCATGGCCTTTCTTCTAACTGCTTGCTGTCTATCAGAATGCAAAGGGAATTGTCTTAAGCTTATTTGACAATAAATCTCTTTTGGTACAGAAGAATCATCACGTGCTGATTCTTCTATGCTGTTTATCTTTTCTCTCAGTATATCAGCTGAATTGCAGTGATAAAAATGAATTACAGTAGCAAACCTACAACGTACCATTCTGTAAGCTACATATTATGAGATGCTTTTGGCACAAGAAGCCATTTTATTTCTGGTTGCTGGCATATCATAAAGACCACATGTAATATATTAATACTTTGGAGCTGGGTCACTGTGTCCTAGTCCTATTCAGGGAAGCACTTAAGAATCTATATAACATGAATTATGTGCTTAGGCCCCACAGGTGCCAAAGGAAATTAAGCAACTGCTCCAGTGTTGTCTTGAACAGAGATTTATTCTTAAACTGTGTTCCTAAAATAAAATTACTCTAGTCATGGCTGGAATAAACTAAAATGAAGCACTTGTCATACAAGGTTTTGGTTGGGTTTTTTCTTTGCTGTTTTTTCCTTTTTTATTTTGATGCATTTTTAGATTACCTCAAAGATTCCTATTCATTAAATGTGTTTGCCTGCAATTATGCAAATATTAAAATTCACTTAAAGCTTCTGAGATAGAGAAATTTGCAGTTTTTACAGAGATGGAGCTGACAAGCTTTCATTGCAATATTGTCACCTTCATTTCTGAAGAACATTGATCAAGAGGTTTTTGTAGTCCACCCCTAGACCATGCTCAAGCCTGTTTCCAACCTTTTCCCATCTCCACTGTAAAACTGACTTGCAGTGGCAGCCCAGCCAATCTGCTGTGAGAGGTTAGGCCAGGGAGCATTTCTGGTTTTCCAGACTTGCTCTTTCCATAGTGTCCTGCAGGCAATTCAGTGCTGCAGGAAAGAAACTCAGCAAGAACAAAACCCTGGAAGCAGCAACTCAACAATTGTGTGGTCTTCACTTTATAGCTTTGTTTTCAGCTTCCTCTTTGTAATAACCTCTTTCTCCCCCTCTTCTGCCCTCTCTTTCTCTCCTTCACCCCCTCTCTCCTTTCAGACTTACAGATATTTTCCTATGAGGCCTTCATTAGGGAACCACTTTTCTTATTCTCAGGAAACAAACAGCACAAATTTGGCATTCTCCTGTCACATCACCTCACAATTTTAATCAAAAAAAAAAAAAAGCACAAGAACATCAAAACTAAAGGGAAATGAATTATGTTTCCAACCAGAAGCCAGAATTAATTCAAGATCTGTATTGGACAAGTAGGTGGTTTTTATTTCATTTCCAGGCTAACCAGGAGCCTGGGCCTCATTTCAGAGCTGGTAATTTCTAATGCTGTTAGAAAAAAACAGGCAGCCTGCTGTTCCCAGTCATTTTTATAATATTTTCCAGCACTGGAAATTGTTGACTAGCACAGCCTTTGAACAAAAACATTCACTATGCTAAATTTAGGCTACAGTCCTTTAGAAAGTGTGTTTTAAAAGAGCAATTACTAGATCAGTACCAGTTTAACCACCAGCTGAATTAGAATAAGACTTTTTTATAGTCTTTCAGAAAGGAGGAAACATACAGACAACTGGTAGCTTTTATCTATACATGCAGTCAGTGGTTTAAGTAGGAGGATATTCAGAAGGAACAGAAGAGAGTCCACAGGAATATCTGCTCTAACTTATTAATGACTCAGTTTCAGGTGCTCAGAGGTCCCAGTTATGCACAGGCTGTAGGATGAGAGCATTGGGTGCCTTGGGTAAAAGCAGAGGCAACAGTGAACATTAAAACTCCCTAGTCTATGGACTCAACCACAGATTGAGTGTTGTAGAAGTAAATATTTCTGAGTAGTGTAAGCATATGCTTTGTCTTTCCACTTGGCCTTGAGGTTAGGCATTAATCACTGGTATCTTAGAATCATAGAATAATTAGAGTTTTAGAAATAGAAAGGTTGCCAGGCTCTGGACCACCAAATGAACAGATACGCCTTCTGTATAACCTTAAGAAGGTGTCTATAGAAAAGTAGAAATTTGGATATGCATCTGAATTGAACTAATTTTTATGGAAATCCAAGTACCTCATCACTCATATAAACTTTCCAAATTGTCTGCCAGAAATACTTTGGCTGTGTCTCTTAATGACAGAATAAATTTAGAATCTAATCTAGATTGTACTCTACATGCCCAATGTAGAATTCAGTTTCAGACTAAGAATGCATCTTAGATCCCCAGTATAATTTGAAATGCCTAAACTGTTACTTCAGAAGTTCATTGGTAGTGTGTCATACCTGCCAGTTTTGTCTGCTTATCTTGAATAATCTAAAGCATCTTAAATGGCTTTAGATGTCTAAGTCTAGGATACTGAACTAAGCTTTAAGTGTCTCTTGAAAGGTGAATTGAACTGCTCAGTAAATTCTATTGATAATGTTGATTATACTGTCACCATATAAAAAAGGAAATTAAATATCTATCACACACATAAGTGCCTTCCATAGAAGTATATTAATCTAGATCTAAATGCCATGCCAGCCTATTTTTTGACAGTGCCATGGTATCTACATTGCATAAAGAAAGGAGGCACAGTAATCTGAAACCAACATCAGCAAATGCTGAAAAATAAATGTGTGGGTAATACAGATATATACATATATAGGCAACTAAGGGCTTTCAAGGAAATGAAATAATATTGCTCAATCTGATGATCATTAATAGTGGTCAATGGTCTTAGCTTGGTGTAAGCTTCCTTATTTGTAAACACCCCAGGAAACAATTTTGAGGAATTATTTGAGAGTTAAAGAGATAGTCTTGTAGGTGTGGCATGAGAGGCAGCATGGAAAGGAATATGAGTATGTCCTGTCTGAAGCTGAACAAGTGACCATATTTTGACAGGTTGGGAAGGAAAGTATTTATGTTCTTTTAAGGTTGAGGTTGGAATCAGTTCCACTAAACAGCTACAAAAAGAAGTCTTAACAAAAAAATTATAGAGTTTTCTAAAATGCACACATTCCAATGAGGCCTCTTCCATGGGATTTCTGGTATAAAACTGGTGATTATATTGGAATTTCAAAAACAACTTGTAGGGCTCCCAGAACACAGGGAGGAGTCCCTCCTGAGCCTGGAATATTAAGTTGGCTGGGAGAGTTGTTGGCTTTACAAAACATCCAGGACCATATTGTGAACATAATGAGACTTTCTTACATTTTTTAAAGATTTAACTGAGATCTCTGCAGGGATACAGGCCACTCATCAGATAACTTACAGAAGAAATGACTTGTTCAGTGTGACATGCTTTCTCTGAGCTGGCCAAATATATTCCATGAGCACATGTAGCCTGACTTTTAAAAATGCAGTTTCTTAAGACATCATTAGCAGCTGATAATGATGCAAAATGTCATTGCATTGCGGAAAATGTAACCGTACATTTCTTGGAATAATTTATTTTTACTTAGATCTATGTTTAAAACACAAAGACACAATTTTCATTTGATACATTCATTACATTCATTGAGCTCTATGAAAAGAATACAAAATGAAACGAATTCTGACAAGTAAGTCTAATAGAGTGAACTCTATCTAGAGTATAAATTATTCCAGTTCAGCTGTTAACATTCCTACCCTGCAGCCTCAGGTGTGAATTTTAAAACCATGATGAAACTTTGTGGGAAAAGAGTCCTTCACACTGAAGTTGTTTATACCTTTTCAGGATGTTAATGGTTCAGGTACAGATTTAACGCCTCCACAGTTCTGAATTATGAAATAATTGTTGCATATTACTGTAACTGGAACAGATTGCATCTTTTCATGTAAATTCTTCTATAGGTTGCCAAGCTGGCTCATGTTTAACTGCGATAGATTTAAAGGAAAATAAAACACAGCATGCTCATAGTTGCATATAGGAAGCTAGCATGTTTCCTTAAAAAAGTCCCATCTTTCATGAGTATCCAACACTACCAGCAGAATTTTCTTGAAATATATAATTTTTGCTTTCTATTCAGACACAACAGCAGTGTGTCAACACCAGAGAGACTCTGCTGGGAGCAGATAAGTCTGTTGGCTGCTGAACAATCTCTTCTCTCTTTCTCATTTCTCTTTCTAAATGAACCCCTGCGTGTATACTAAAATTGGTTAACTTACATTAGAAATAAATTTGTAAATGTATTTTACTTTTGGTCGCTATGATTTGAAATACCTAAAGACTGAAATATTTCATGTTTTTCTATATAGCTTGTTGGAAAATTCAATTAACAGCTTTCATTCATGAGTGGTTTATTGAACTCAGATTGTTTTGAAGCATTTCCAGATCAATGACCATTTTGCTAACTACAAGAAAAGGTTAATTGGAGTTTTCCCTAGGCTACCTCTCCCTGTAAAAAAAACAGTCAAACCACAGCTTCCATGATTTTCCTTGGAAGAAGGATTCATCTGGTAGGCTGTAATTCCTGATTCAGTGAAGTCCCAGATCTTTAGCTAGACTAAACTCTTAGATTTACACTGAGGAATCCAGTGGCAAAACCCCTCAGTTTTCAGGAATAGAGTTGGCATTTACTCAGTCTTCATTGGTCTTTCATTATTCCATTTTCTTCATGGATGGTCTTCCTTGAAGGGAGGTGCAACTGTGAAATTCTTACTCAGTTTTGGCCATTTTCATGACTATTAACTTTAATGAAACTTCAAGACCTGTTTCCCTGTACGTCCTGGTTTTGTGAATAAGGTGAAAAAAAAAAAAAAAAAAAAAACAAAACCCAGAAAGGACACTGAAATATTATTGGAAGTGTGTGATTTTGATCTGATTGGACTAAATCCATTCTTGCAGGAAAATACAACTTCACAGAAACTGCCTTTTGACAGTGCTATATTTCTTTGTTGCCATCTTCAAAAATCACATTGATTTGGAATAGGAAAGTTGTCCTAGCCAGTTTATAAAGTTGTTGCTGGAAGAAATAGAGATAATTTTTTCCATGCAACTGAAAGAAATTCTCCATACTCCTGAATGACGCTGACTGCATGTTGATCTAACGGCTCAGTGACTTATGTATGCAGCCTAACTGGGAATTAGGCAGTGTAAATTCACAATAATGTCTCTGTATTTCAGCTTATCCTGTTTCAGACAAGAGGGAATGCAAATCAGTTTCAAGATTCACAACTAATTTATAACCTCACAGATGAGGGTTGGTTAATATTATCTATTACTGTCCAGAAAACAATTTGAGCAAGATGGCAGTCAATAACTATCTAAACTATGATAATTCAATCTTAAATCCCAAGTCCTGATGGTATTATTTTCAAAGTTGAATTAAATAACATATATGCATTTCCATTTTTATCTTTCTCTTTCTTTCTGATCTATTTGAATAAATTTAAGTTTTTCCTTTCCCTGTGTTACACACCTGAAAGCGTGCACTGACCCAGAGGCAGTGGTTTAATTGCTACTGGAACTAATCTCCATACATGCTTAGGCTTTTCTAGACACAAGACATGATGTGTATTACCTCCTTAATGGAGATAAATTACACCTCAGAATGATAGTAGTTCTATTTTGTTGAGGTTTCTTTCTATTTATTTTTCCCAGGTTTTTCAAGGCTTTGGGGCATATAAATTAAAATTTACTGTCAGACACACCTTCTAAACTAAACACTACCTTATTTTCTTATCACATTTGGAAATGAGTGAGTTTTCCACACCTTCTTTCTCCCCTATTCTACAGAAATGAACTTGTTATCACTAAAATATATATATTGTTTTCATGAGGTAAGATAAGTGTTCCTAGATACATTAATGAAATTACTTCCAAGTTATGAGGGTTATTTTAAAATCAAATATAGCAAATCTTTTGGATTGAATCCAAGAACTGTCAATTATCAGCAGCTATTAAAGAGCAGCAAAGAACCACTTGTCCTTCTCTCCTTGTGATTGTCTCTTCATTCATCCTACTGTTCTCCACTATAATAATTTGTTTCATTTCCCTCTCTGGCCAACATTCTTTTCAGCTTAACTCTTTTAAATACAATTTCTTATTTTAGTACTTTAAGGAATTCAGTAATTTCTGAGCCCTGCTCTTTCTTTTCTCTATGACTGCAACAGGCAGAATGCTTGTCATCATTTAACATTTCTTTCTGGCCTGTAATACTGACAAAATGCAAACTACTTCTCATTAGCACTCATGCCAGTCTTCATTGCCCACTCATTTGCAACCAGTTATCACAAATAAACCTGTGCCTCTGCATGTGCAACTGGAATCCCTAGTCAGAGAAAATAACATTATCATTATAGCCCTAAACTGATTCCTTTAAAATTCCCATTGTGAAATAAAAACAGCTCTTCAATAGCTGCCCAGGGCTGGAATAGAGGTCTCAGGAATGCTCCTTCAATTATGTTAGTGCTGTGTGGAAGTTCCTAATCACATCTGACAATGAAAGTATAAACACTTCTGCTAGGATTTCTGCTACAGCCATCAATAGCTGAGTTTGCAAATGTCAATAGACAGAAATAAGCACTTCCAGGGTGTGATGCACTTGACCTATTTTTGACATCGATTTTAAGATGTGATGAATCATACCTCTGCTAACTAATTCTACTGCCTGCAAAGAAAGTCTCTGGTGACCAGCCACAGATTTTGATGCCTGATTTTTTGAAATTGTATACTTACTTCCACTCTGCATTAATATTTTGAATCCTTAAACTCAAAGCATATAAATGCAACATCATATAAACTAGAATTCAAGACATATCAAAAAAAGCTCAAAGCATTAGAATTTACTGATATCAAAGGTATCAAAAATGCTTATGAATGTAACTAGTGGCATCAGTCCAGTTTAAGATCAAGAGATAGAACAAAAAGTCTCAGAATGGTCAGCCAAGTTGTTAGAAAATTGGTAAGTTTTCAACCAGAAGAATATTTCCTGGTTTTATTCAGAGGATCCATTGAATTAAACCCCTGAATAACATCTAATAAACACAGTCTTCTTTTATTACATCAAAGAAAAAACATTTCTTCCCTACAAGTCTGTTTTCTTTTGACATATAGAAGATCCCTTTCAGAACTCTTTTGACAACTTTAATGACAAAAAATGAATGGTTCAGCTGAACAGTTCCTGTCTTCTACTCCCAAGCAATGACTTATTTATTTGTGCACAAGTGAAATTATACAGTCTGAAATGAATATTTATATGGGCATAAAGCTTTTCAAATGTCTTTCTGGCAGATGGGATTCACGCAAAACCTTTATCTGATTTAAGTAATCAGACTAGACATTGGCTGAGTTAGGTTACATGTTAAACAGTTCATTGCCTTTTTTCTAGGCCTGATGCTGGTAATATAATACGGATGGACTGTAACAGATGAACTACTTTTTTCTCTTTTATTTACTTCTTTCTGATCAAACATTATTTTCTAATTGTGATTCCCACCAAAGCTTGTATTTTAAAACATCCACCTTCAACCATAAAAACTCTAAAATCATAAAATCTAAATATTTTCTATTTTGATATAAAATATTAGTAAAAAAAAAAAATCTATTTTTTTTAAAGAAGTGATTATACACCTCAATTTGATACAATTATAGAAGTCTTGCATGAAATAGAATGAATGTCACAGCTCATTAACCACTTACAGAACTAGAAAATATTCTCTTAACCAATAAACAAATGCCTCAAATTTTTTGACTTCCAGGATAGTCACAATCTTCCAAAGCACATTTATATTTCCTATTTAATACAAGATTCAATAGCCCATTTCCACTAGCAAGTTCTTTAACATTTCCACCACTTGGACATGCTCTTAGAATTTAAGGCCTTAGCTTGCCAACTCTGAGAGCATGATTAAAACATAGTCAGTGTTTAGTGTTTGATTGTTTTAAATGGGTTTTGTATCTAACATATTCAAAACAATGACATAAACACAAAATTATTCTTCACAGTGATAAAAACCAAAGATTTATTCACACAAGCTAAATGAGGGTTAAACTGGGTTAAGTGCGTCTGTATTAGGCATTTCCTCCTTTTGTCTACAAAGGTTTGGAGCTGGCAGTATTTTAAGAAGTTTGATTTAGTGATATAAGCATTTTCAGTCATGTAGAAAATGTCAAAATCCCCGTATAGAACATAGTGATCAACAGTGCATTTATGCAGTATTAGACACAGAAGGTGGAGTCAGGGCTTGGTGATTTTTATGGCTGGTAAGAATTATTGTCCCAAAAGAGTACTTTTATCTCAAAGCTTATGAATGTGTCTTAATATTTCAACATTCACAATGAAGTTTATAATCTCCATTATCTTCCAGTGATTTCTTTTGGAAATATCAGCATAAAAACATTACACTGGTTAAAGATACAAGACTTTGTGGGTAAAGTTATGAATTTGTCTAATACAGAACTCTTTCTTCATCTACTTACCTTAATGGATGAAGAATTAGTTTATTTTTCACAAGTTTAAGAGTTTAAATACACTTAAACTGATATACACCTTTCTGTTATCATTACTATTTAATGACCTCAGGGCTTTAGGTGTACTGCTCTAGCTGGTATTTCAGTTTCAGGCAATGTATTTGCTCAGCATATGAATTTTAATTGAACATTCTTTTCATGAAATGGGAACATTCTACCTTCAAAAAAACAGTGGGAACCAAGCAATAATTCCAGAAGCAACGCAATTTTATCTCAGTTTCAGAAAATGAACTCGAGCGTTCAAGTGTTACCTTCTGGTTCAGCTAGTTCTAATTTCAACTGCAGCAAAGCCAAGAGAACAGAGCTTCACCTAGAAAGTTTACTCTGTCCATACCAACTATTGAAATCATCAAGCTTATCTGTGTTAATTAAAGCCAGAGAATTTTCCTCTTTACAGAATTACTTTTCATCATTCTTCTCTGTATATGAAGACTTTCTGGCAGGGCACTCTAGTAGGCAAGCCAATGTCTATAAGATCATTACTGAATTATATCAGGAAGGATGTCAGGAAAATATATGAAGATGCTTGCACATGACAGAAATGCAAGATCTTATTTGTTTCCTTAGAATTTTATAATATTTACCCTGCAGCACTTTTCAGTCACTTATACTTCTTGACCATACTCGATCACTTACTACTAATATTTTTAAATGTTGTGATGATCTGGTGATGGAGTTGTTCAGTTGCTGTCTATACATGGATGGCTAGGATGGCATTGACTTTCTTCATAGCAGCTGGTGTGCGGCTGCGCTTTGCATTTGTAGCTAAAACAGTGTCAAATCACCAATATCCTTACAATTGTTGAACACCACTTTCACAGCATCAAGGATCGTCTCCCCACTTACCTCCCACCAAGGCCGGTACACTGGAGGTGAGTAAGAGGTTGGGAGGGGACACAGCTATGACAGCTGACCCAAACTGACCAACAGGATATTTAGCATATGACACTGTGCTCAGCAATAAAAACTAAGGGAAGGAGGAGGATGTGGGGACATTTCTGGATATAGTGTTTATCTTTCCAAGCAACTGCTATGCATACTGAGGCTCTGCTTCCCAGGAAGTAGCTAGACATCTGCCTGCTGATGGGAAGTAAGTGAATAAATTCCTTCTGCCTTTGTTCCCACATGCAGATTTTGCTATTCTTATTAAAGCAGATTTTGCTATTCTTATTAAACTGTCTTTATCTCAACCTGCAAGCTTTTCTGTCTTTGTTCTGTTGAAGAGGGGGATTGAGTGTCTGGCTGGAGGTCTAGCAGGTAGTCAAGGTCAACCCACCATGCTCAATGAAGTGAAGCAATGTAACACCCAATTAAGAGGAGGGTTCACCAAACAAAATGACTTTGCTGAGTCCAGCACAGTCATAGGGAGAATTCCTTGTGACTGTTTGGTTTAACCTGCTGATGATTGTGTTTGCTAATAAGAATATATTTTGCCAATAAGAATATATTCTGTATGGTGAGGTTCTCTTCTTTCTCTTTAAGCTCTTTTTCTAAACCTTTTCTAACCATTTCCATTTAGATCCAGAAGGACCTTTTCCCTTTCCCTGTATGTATTCACTCTTAGGTAAGATGCCAGTTAAGCCATAACCTCAAACCCCCCAGAAAGTTCCTTTAGTACTGTTGGAATGACTTTCTGTGACATATAAAACCTTTTTATATCTGAAACACAAAAACTTCAAAATGTACATAGAAAATGTTCATCTGCCATTTAGTCATTTGATTCATTATGAAATCTGATGGTTTTCATTTATAAACTGTACAGTCAAAAATGTACATAGCAGAAGAGCAGCAAAATAGTTTTAAATTGTTCCAATTCTTGACAACTTGTGGTAAAAAAATTTTTTACAATATCCAATCTAAACCTCCCCTCGCATAACTTGAGGCCGTTTCCTCTTGTCTGATCACTTGTTACTTGGGAGAAGAGACTGACACCCACCTCACTATAACCTCCTTTCAGTTCATTGTACAGAGTAATGAGCCTCCTTCTCTCCAGGAGGCTAAACAACCCCAGTTCCCTCAGCTGCTCCTCATCAGACTTGTGCTCCAGCCCCTTCACCAGCTTTGTTGCCTTTCTTTGGACACACTCCAAAACCTCCCGTACCATATTGGCCGGACCAGCTTAATATGGCCTCTATATTCTTGATTTATTAGTGTCGATAGATATTCTTGATATACTCTTGATTCTGTATATCATCTCACCATTCATCAGCAATGTAATTGACTCAGTTCTGATTTATTTGAGAGAAGTCCACAAAACTAGTAGAATACTATGTATTTCAGAGGAAAAGGAACTGAAAACAAGAAAAATGGATCACTTCCATGTGTGTTTAGAACACCTGAGAGTTTCAGCTGTAGCCATTCATGTGCTAATAAGTCATTTGCTGGGAAATAGGGGTGCCTTTCAGCAACATGACTTGGAACTCTGAATCTGTGCCAATGAATGATAAAGACAACACCTTAATGGCTTCTTTTAGTGTTTAAACAAGGATAGTATAGGTAAAACAGAAATGGAGGGGATAAAAGAGGGTTTATTCCTTTCCTCTTCCATTCCCCAAGATTGTCACTCCAAAATCGAGAAGATGAGGGAAGAGAGCTGGAAGCCAAAGAGAGGAGGAAGAAATAAAGAAGATACTACTAAGTCAGAAAGCCTGAAGTGATTCATCAGATCAATTCCAAAGTCCTTAGGAAGTTGCAAGCCCCAGGGGACCAACTCATTTAATTTAAAATTAAAAGGAAAAGTAATCTGTGAAACCTGTCTTGAGATCACAGTTCTCAAATCAAGGGAAAGAGGTTAAAAGAAGAGAGGACACATTGTCAGAGAGATTCCCACAAGAAGCAGCAGCAGTTAGCATTAAGGGGAAAGATCTGTTGTCAAAGTCATTTTGATTAAGGGCAGAGATGGATCTCACAAGCAGAAGCAGCAGATAGGGTCTATAGATCCTGGGAGTCATAAAGCCAAACCATTATTACTATGTCTTATCCCAAGGCCTCCCATTGAGAAGCAAAAATAACCCCTAGTTTGGCAACCACTGACCCATTTGTATCGCTTCGCTGTCTAAAGAATAATCTCTCCAGTACCCTCTGCTGTTGCCTACAGGGAACTTGCTGGGTGGTGAAACTGGGTGGCAAAAACCTGGTGGCCCAGAGCCTAATAGATTACTAAAAGCCTAGAGAAGGGGACTATATTTTCTTTCAGCTATGCCAAAACTATTAATCATGATGTGAACAGGTCTCCCCACCTATCAGGCATCATTCTCCTCCCAGCCAAAACTGTACCACTGAACACACTGTAAATTAACTACATTTCTCACTCTCTATGGTGCCTCAGAGAGCATATTGCATAGCCTAATAGGTCTTATTCATGGCAAAATCTGTACTAAAATGAGACTCTGAACACCTTGAGGTCAAAATAATTTCTAGAAAAGCATATTAATGTGTTTATAATTATTTTGCGCAGTAGAAGAGTATATCATATTCAGTAAATCATTCATGGAATCATAGAATCATAGAATAGTTAGGGTTGAAATGGACCATGAGATCATCTAGTTCCAATCCCCTGTAATGGGCAGGGGCACCTCACACTAGAGTATGTCACGCAAGGCTCTGTTCAACCTGGCCTTGAACACTGCCAGGGATGGAGCATTCACAACTTCCTTGGGCAACCCATTCTAGTCAAGCTACTTTTTCCCCCTTCCATCCTTACCCAGGGCTTAAAACATAGGCAAAGCTTTGACAATTTCCATTACTGGGTTCAAATTTGTTATGCAAAGTGTACAACATTATTCAAGGCAGGGGATGAATAGTTGGTTCTCTGTTCTAAATATTATCCTTTCAGCAGTACAGAAGAGGACTCCAAGCCTGAGGGGTCTCTTCAACCGTGATTGTTGCAAAGAGACATAGTTCTTTTGAGGAAACCAGAATGCTTCCATTAACTAACCAGTCTCTGAAGCTGAATCTCTATCAAATTTTCAAAGTTGCATAATATCCCTTTCTGCTACTAAAAAAAGAAATGTGAATGAAGTTTTTGTACTTTTCTTGGTGGTTTAGGCCAATATTCCAGGAAACACAAAGGTTGAGTATATGTACCATCTGAATTGTGTTCAGGAAACCATCAGCATTTAAAACCGTACTTTTCCCAAGTTAGCAAGGACCTTTTTGCTGCCATTAGTGAGAGGAAAACTGGATGAGGGCTGGATATGAAGTGGCATAAAGCACAATGGTTTGGATTGTGCATTTTGTAGCTCCTCATATAAGTGAAGGGAGAACAAAAGTATCTTTAAGTTACTTTGATGCTTTTTATACCCTAGACCCTGCCAGAGAGATGATTAATCAGTAGTGAGTTAGAACCAAGAAGAAGCTGCGAGCAAAAGTAAAGTTAATCCAGGAGTTTCTTCTGAAACTGCAGCTGCTCTCAGTTTCAGTCAAAAGGAAGAAACCAAGTTGTGTTAATGCAGTGCCTGTGTATAGATAAGGAGGAGGTTTTAACTTAAGGCATTGTAATGGATTTAATTTAAAATATTTTTTTGGATATTTGTTTTTAAACTTGGTGGATGAAAACACCTGAGAGAATCCATGGAAAATTAATAAAACCTATCAATGCATTGAAGTTTTTAGTAAGGTGTAAAAAAAGGTAAATTTAGAGTATTCATTATACCATTCATAAAGTGTGGTTTATACACACATTTTCAGAATTCTTAATGACTCCTTCTCCAAGCTTAGAGCAATGTCAGTGACTGTTGGCTTGCATGAAGAACTGCAGTAGAGACACAGTGTATCGTCTCTGAAGGCAGGGGAAATTGAGAGGAGAAGACAGATGAGATGGGTGAGAGACGCAGTCTAATTTTCAGTATGGAGCAGAAAAATCAGTTCAACTATACAGTCTGCTAAAGTTAATCTTGGCTAATATATATATTACAAACTCCGATTACTGTTAGGATAGCAGCATTTTATAGCTCTGTAATTTTCCACTGAGTTGGTCAGTAGGTTTCCATGCAGCAGACCTTCCAAGAGTGGCGTGATAGGAAAAAGTGAGTCTCATGCTGTAGATTTGTATCTGCACTGCAAGTCCAACCATGTTCTAAAACAGATGGGCTCCCTAAACTAGCTGAGACAATCCAGCATACTGATCAGAGATTAAACCACAAGAATAAAATGAAAATTATCATAGGTCTTTGTGCCTTTCCTTTTAGCTCTTGAAGTATCACAGAATCATTTGGGTTGAAAGGGACCTTAAAGCTCATCCAGTTCCAAACACTTGCTAGTCTTGTTTCTTCTGATGCAGCCCAGGACATGGTTGGCTTTCTGGGCTGCATGCACATATTGTGAGGTCATGTTGAGCTTTTCATGAACCAACACCCCCAAGTCTTTCTCCTCAGAGCTGCTTTCAATCCATTCTCTGCCCACAGATGCATCTCATCAAGTTTCACAGACTTGTGCCACCTTCATGTTCCTTGAACCTGGTGTTCTCCTACAGTGGATGGTTCTTTATTCTCACAGAGTCTGCCTTTGCCTTCTGTGACTTTGACAGCATGGTTGGAGAAGGAAGTTATGATCAATGCATTCCAGAACCTTCTAGATTGCTTATGCCCTGCTGTATTGTCCCTCCAACAGAAATCAGGATGGTTGAAGTTCCCCATAAGAACCAGGGCTTGGGAATATGATCCTGCTCCCATTTGTTGATGATGGGCCTCCTCTGCTGGGTCTTCCTTGGTTGGGTAACCCATGGCAGACCCTCACTATATTGTCATTTGTTCCTGTCCTCCCTTTAATCCTGACCCGTAAGATGTTGGTTGATTCCTCATCCATCCCCAGGCAGAGCTCCATGCTCCAAGCAAAAGGATATAGCAAACATAGTAATAACACAAAATCAGGCAGACAAAAAATACCACATCACAAAGAAATGTGGAGACAGATGTAAATGCAATTGCTGATGCTAATGGGTTTTAGATATATTTTGGAGCTCAGATTTTCTAATCTGTCATCACTGTCACTGTAAACTATGGAGATTTGGTCCATTACACAACTCTTCCCTGAGAGGCAGGATACTTTCCTCCCCTTATCATTCTGCTTTCAGCAGAGCAGGTTATGAAACCCACAGCTCCAAACTGTAAAGATAAAGCAGTAGATACAGTGGCAAGTCCACAGTGATAAGAAACAAGGAGAGAACTCTCTCAATAAAGGCAGCCCTAACTATATAGAAACTAAATTACATCTATAGCCAACAGTATCTAAATTCCTGGATTTATCTCAATTTCCTGTGGAGGGGGAAAACCAGAGTGTTTTATATGCCCACACACATTAAAGTATTACATTTCATATTGCAAGTGTATGAATGTGGATTATTAACTTCTAAAAGTAGTTGCTAGTCACTGAGAAGGAAAGGGAAGAAAAAGTAAAGATTGAAAGAATCAACAATACCACTGCCTGAACTTCGCCATGCTTATCCTTTTCTTGGTGTTCTGATGGTAAATGGCTGTAACTCTGAAGGTTTACAGGCATTTGAGTTTATATGTGACTCATACAAGCTTCTTTGTCCCCACAAGAAGATTGATTGGGATTAGGTAATGAGATAAACCTCATTAAGTAACAGGGAATTACACATTCTGACCTGGTTTTACAATTTTGGGAGTATATGTTGTGATGGTTGATGTTAATGGGGGTTGGTGGCAGTTACAGCTCACCCCTGCACACTAGTTCATGAACACTGTTATAAACTGGGAAGCAGGTTAATCTTTTTCTGCTTGTTTTCTAGACAATGTTTAATTTTGAGTGTGGCAAAAATTTGATTGCAAAAGGCAAAAACCACCTGAAAGTTTAAGTAGTTTGAAGATTAGTTTCCAATAATTAGTTTAAAAATGCTGGCGCTGAATCACTGTGAAAAATAATTCATATATGTGGTATATACACACTTATTTCTTTCAAGATCTTCCCAAGAACTCTCATAGGAATCCTGAATTTGAAGGGAGCATCAGACTTCTTGTTATCATCCTGAAACAGTCTGTAAAGAAGAATGATGAAGGAACTAAAAAGTTTATTTAATTTCCAGGCATATGCTGGAGCCATAGCAAAGCAAGTTGATGTCAAGCAAATGTGTCCTACTGGCAGAAACCTAACCTATTTTTCTACGCTTCCACAACCTCCTTTGGCAAAAACAGAGCAATCACAGGTCAAATGGAGAGCTTCTGCCTCCCAGGCAAATGTCTTGAGTTTATGGCCTGCCCAATAACCTAACAATTGGAAAAGTTAAAAAACCTCAAAAGGGACAGCTGAACCCCTTTAGGCATAAGAGTTCACTTTTATGGTTTGCCCATGAAACAAGTATGTCTATAGATCTTAAGGGTGACACATTGTTTAAGCCTTCAGAATTTGTAATGGCTCATCTGTAATGGTTCTCTAAACTAGGCTGAATTTAATTTTAGTCTTCCCAATACCTATCATGCACATAGATTTTGTTTCCATCAATATTTTGCCCCTTCAAGTTAGAAGCACTGACACAAGGCATTTCTAATAACTGAGAGATAATAACAGAGAGATAATTGATGATTTATCTGCATAATGTTCCCTGAAGATTTACTTGAACCATAGCACATTGCAGTTTTCTGTTTCCCCTCAAATTCCTCCTTCAGACTCTTCTGCTGTGAATTGTTGGAAAATTCCCAGCCAGAAATGAACATAAGTGATTATGTGACTAGATTTATGTATATCACAATTTATAAATATTAGTATTCTCAAAATCGTTTATTTGGCTGTACATATAACTAATGTACGGACCATATGTATGATCATGTCCTCTAATTTCAGCTATTTGAACGTTTAAGCTATTTAGAAACCTAGGCTCTTCGTAGGCCAGGGAGGGAAAAAAAGACATCCCACGGATTGTTTCTCCTTGATATAGGAGAGGAATATGAAATGGGTGGGAACAAGCGTCTTCTGGAAACAGCTTTTCTTCTGTTGTCTGTGAAAGTAGACCAAGTACTACAGCACTAAAGGACCCAGCACAGAAGAAAAGGTTGGGTGGAATGAATCAGATTTCACCTGTACCTGCCAAGTTAACACTTCAGATATTAGCAACTTTATTCTCACTATCTATCAACAAGGAAGGAAAGTAAAACTCATTAAACTGAAGTAAAAGGAAACTGAAACAAAAAGAGTAAACAGTTTCCAAGGGCAGTGTAGAAAACCTCTGAACTAGGAATCGCATGTCCCATTTCTTAGGACCTTAAGAAATAAATCCTTAATACTGGTTATTATACCTTAAAAATGTATATTATATGTTTTCAAATGTTTTTTTCTTCAGATATAAACTAAAAGGAGAAGTTGACCACACATATACTAGTATATTACATTGACATCAAATCTCACATAGTACAGTACTGGGTCAAGCAAAAGGCCAGGTAAAAACCCCCAAATTATGCTAAGGGTCAGTTCCAGATTGCAAAGAAAAAAAGACAAGTACCAGTGTAACTGTCGATTACGAAAATCAATAACTGAACCACCATTTTGACTAGGATTGCTCTGCCTTGTGAATGAACTCTGGTAATGAGTTCCTTATTTCTATTATGCCTTCTTGGAAGACATTTGTTCTAATTTAATTAATTCAGCAGAAGAGATGGATTGCTGCAAAAAGAGGCTGAGATAATACAGGATCAAATCAGAAGTATGGAGGAATGGTGGAAGAGAGAATTTTTCCAATACAGAAGGTATTAAATAAAATATTTGAGACTTTTACAAGTAAAAACTTCACTTGAGGATCTAGTCCAGAATTAACTGGCATAATTCCATTGAAAATCATAATTTCACTGAAATCAAGGTAGCAAAGCCAATTTACATCAGCTGAGGAACTGACCCAGTATCTGCCTGGGAAGTTACATTCTTTCTGTCTACCCGAAAACATTATTACGAGTGTGTGAGTTTTTGCAGGTGGATCAGCATTAGCCATATGATATGAATTTGAAGTGCCCTCTGAGGAAGCCTTTACTTACCTTGGTGTTGGTCCATCGGGATTTCTATTTCACTCAAATCAGCAAAGCTGAGCACTTGTTGATTATTTTTTTAATTTAATTTTTAGGTTTACTAATGTATCTTTTTTTCTCAGTCTCTGAATTTTTCACAGATTTGTTATAATTTAATTCATTTTGAAACGGAATTAATTTCCACCCATCTAGCCACCTAGAAGTTTTTCCAGCTGCCCTTTATTGTTTGTTGCTGCTACTTTTACCCTTTCTCCAAAATCTGACTGCTTCTCTGCTGCAGTTTTTCCTATATTGTCCTACAATGTCCTGACATTGCCTGTTGCCAAAAGGAGAGCCTCTATCAATTTACCAACCAAATACCTATCTATAAGTATGTGCATGGTGTTCTGTCACTGTTTCGGAAATTATTTTAACCAAAGATAAGTCAGCACTATAATCATATGAGATCCTTTTTTTTCCACTTTGGAATGCATGTTCTTTCTTGTTTCAGCTCCCAGGCTAACAGTTTGTATCTGCACTGAGTGAAAGTTTAATATCTGATAAACCTTGGAAACAGCACTTTTACCCTGAGTCATGTGTAAAAGAACCCAGCTATTGAAATTCTATTTTGAAGAGTTAAGGCACCAAAAAATTTTACTGGCAATGACTAAGTTGTTGAATATTCCATTTGGAACAAGAAAATAAAACATATATTTTGGACAAGAAAACAGATCGCAGGAGACATGTTCGCACACGCAAACACACTCATGCAGTGTCAAAATCTCTGTTTACCTTCATCTCTCTGCAGGGAGTAGCCTTAAAACACATCACAAGACCATTCAGTAAATATATTTAATTAAAACCTTCTTTTTGGGGCCAGGGTTTCAAACCATGCTAATTTGTAGTAATATTTATCACACTGAGTTCTCTTCAGGGATGCCAGATGGATGTGCTTTAGCACACATGGAACTGCTCAGACAGAATATCTTCTCCAAAAGGTAAGAATTTGACTGTATTCTTACGCTGATGAGACAATAGAAGACTCAAGCTGTCTTGGAGATAACTGAACTAGTCTGGAAGTATGGTTCTGAAACAGCACAATAAAGAGTAAAGAACACATAGGATACAAGGCTGATTAATGAACATCTGCTCTTGGATCATACAATTTGTGCTTTCACTCAAATATCTCAAAGTACTTTGTAAAATCTGGATTTTTAAAATATATTTCAGTGTACTGTGTCTGCAGTATGTCACATGTGCAGATGCTAAACCACCCTGGGATTTATTTGTCAGAGAAGCCTTGGAGCTGGACTGCAATAGTGAAATGGAAGTGCAACTGCAGTTGGAAAATGTAGGCTGATCATGCAAATGCAGTTGGATAGTGAGAAAAGATTTCATCAAGCCAGATGAAGGATTTGAGGGCCACCACAAAGTCAGTTGTAGATCACTTGAAAGGTGATGGAGAAAACAAACATTAATGAGGAACAATTCATCTCATCCTGTATGCATATAGGATATATATAGCTATGATGATCTTAAAATGATGATCTCTCTCCACTGTCAGTGAAAGGAGGCTCAGGTGGACAATCTGCTATAGATATCTACATGAGATACATCTATCAACATGTAAGATGAGACCCCAAAAGCATCATTCCATTTCATTACTTGCAACAAGAACAATCCCAACTACAGCACTGGTTATGTGTTCGTGCCTGCAACACTTTGTAATGAGTTGCATTCAGAGAGAAAAAGCCTTTCTGCTGTCATCTACTGAGAGAGGTTTTCTTTAACTCAGATAATGTATCAGGAAGACCCTTTGTGAAAACCTGACTTCATAAGTAATGGTGAAATTTTTAGCCTATACAATGACACCAAAATTTTATTCCTAGGTTATAGCCTTAAAAATGAGGTACAAATGATGATGTCTTGAAAGGGGAAATGTTCTGTCTACATTTTGTCCACAATAAGTCATCCAATATTTATGTGCCTTCTTTGCCATTTCAAAATCCTTGAATTTAAACAGAAGTGCCAATTAATACTAGAGGAACATTGTGCAAAGTAGTGTGGATAGTGAAATACCATCTCTTTTCTCAGGATATGGAAAAGCAGAATGAAACATCTTTGTTCTTTTCAATTACACTGAGAGCAAAATGTCATATTCCATGTAATAATTTAGACAGAAACTTTAAAACAGTAGGACATTATAACTACAAGGAAGGATATGAAGAGAGTCAGATACAGCCAGCAGATGTTCAGCTTTTGAAGTCATGTTGTATTTGGATTAAACCTGTCATCCAGAAGAGGCTGGAGGAGATTTTCTCCTGATGAAAGCCATCATACATTTACCCTTATTCACACAAAGTGTTTTACATGGGAAGCATTTAACCCATTTTTAAATGTGGTCGACAGTAACTAGAAAGCAAGAAATTGATTATAAATTTTGAGGCATCTGGATATTACATGGACCTAAAAACTCATGGCAGGATTCTCGTTCAAATTGGCGTTACCATTAGTATCTAATGCTAAACCTGAAACCTTTGTGCCTTATTCTTGTAAGAGCATACCGTTATATATAGTGATCCCTGGGCTCTAAGCATAACACTATCTCTGGCAGAACAAATTCCTGAGCAGCCAACTCTGCTTTTGATTTGATTAAGAATGAAAAATGATGTGTGTTTTTTTCCCTTTTTTACTAGCAAGAATAATAAAATCACTTTGAGAGACCTCTTCTGAGGTCTAGTATTGTGTTGTATATCCAATACCGTATGCAATGACCTGCTGGGAGAGAACAAAATGTTCTTAAGCATTGTGTGAGACTGGGCACATGGTCAACACCCAACTCAGAAAGAAAAAGCAGAAACATCATGCACTTGCTTCTGTACTTAGTGCAGGCAATGGCACAACATATTTAGCACAGCCTCTAATTCAAGGAATAAAGCAGAGGTCACTTGCTTAAAAGCACCTGGGCTTTCCTCAGGGAACCTGCTATAAGTGCATCAGTTTTGTTTTCCATAGTAATGTCACTGTTCAAGTGGCTGGAGAGATAGGAGTGTCTAGGGTGAGCAAACAACAGATTTAGAATCATAGAATAGTTAGGGTTGGAAAGGAACTTAAGATCATCTAGCTCGAACCCCCCTGCCATGGGCAGGGACACCTCACACTACTCCTTGTCCTATCACTACAGTCCCTAATGAAGAATCCATCCCCAGCATCCCTGTAGGCCCCCTTCAGATACTGGAAGGCTGCACTGAGGTCTCCACGCAGCCTTCTCTTCTCCAGGCTGAACAATCACAACTTTCTCATCCTATCTTCATACAGGAGGTGCTCCAGTCCCCTGATCATCCTCATGGCCCTCCTCTGGATTTGTTCCAACAGCTCCATGTCCTTTTTATGTTGAGGACCCCAGAACTGCACACAGTACTCCATGTGGGGTCTCACAAGAGCAGAGTAGAGGGGCAGGATCACCTCCCTCGACCTGCTGGTCACGCTCCTTTTGATGCAGCCCAGGATATGGTTGGCTTTCAGATCATCATCATCCTACGCCACTGCCAAAGACTGAAAGAAATTCGTACCTCTGGAATTATCCACTATGTCATCTGCTAACATGCTTCCCATACTCTGCTTACCCCAGATATAGATGGCAGCAGTGTTTTGAGATGCAGAGAGAGTTTTGTTGTATGCAGAAAAATGCCTAATCATTGGAGGGACATTCATGCCCGTGTGTAAGTCAGAACTGGATAATGTTAAAGAATTTAAGACAAACAATACTTTGTTGATTCGTGCATTTGGAGTCTCCCCTATCACCTATCATTCCCCGTTTTTGTTTTATTAGTATATTTTTTACAATTTGCTCTGTCCGCTCTATCACTGCTTGACCTGTATAATTAACGTAACCACCCACTACTCCGGGCAGCATTATTTATCCAGCTGTAACGCAGGCTCTGGAAGCACCTTGCTCTTGGAGACCTAGAAAGCTGAAGGAGAAAAAGCAAAAAAGTGCCTACAGAACAGGCAGTGAGCAGCAAGACTAAAGATGAAGAATAGCCAAGCTCAAGGAGAAAACTTTCATGATGAAAGGAGATGGGCTTTATCACTTCAGGGTCTTCACAACAGGACTGCGCTAGGGTCCTTTTTGTGTTAGCAAAACTTTTGTAATCCTTGGTCAGCCAAATCTTCTGTGTAGGAGCTGTATTTTCTGTGACAATCTCCCTGATCATAACCCTACTATTTTAACAAGAGCAGAAAGAGTAATATATTAAAAAAGGGTAAAAATGAAGCTGGAAAAAACATTCAGACTGAGACATTTTTCATTCTTTGATATTTTGAAAGAAATGAGATGAAATAAAAAAACATGTGTACTTGCCATTAGCCAAACTCAGAAAGAATTCGAATAATTTTATTTAGCCCAATGAAATTCTGTTTACCACAAAGCAGTATCTACAGCAAAATGAATGCAATAATACATCTCTTTACAGTAATACAATTGGAATAGATAGAAACAGAAAACTGAATCCAGACAATGAAAGGAAACAAATTTTTTTTATCATTATAAGTTGTTTTGAAAGACTAGTTTAATTTCCATTTCCTAATTATTTTTTTTTTTTTTTTCATTTAATGCTTGCCACAGTGTAGATCAGAGGCTTTTGACCACTTAGGCAAAACTGACCTGCTGTTGCTAAGGATTGCTTTAGGCAGTCTGGCCTGAAAACAATGCTTCTGTTTTTTCACAGATTTTAGGTTGCAAAATGTGATTATATTCTGATGGAAAAGCAAAGGTAGTCAAACCTGGCTAAACTTTTCCACAGATGGGGGAAGGGAGGGAAGGAAAGTGGGAGCTAGAGGAAGAAGAGAGGCCCAGAGAAGAGCTGCCAACAGTGTGGAGGATAAGATTCTCATCTGGCATGAAAAGAACCAAACCTCTTGTTCCTCTTCTGAGTAGGGCAGACTGCCCTGAGTGCTGGCCTATTTGGGTTTGGCAACCTTACCTTAAAATTAAATCCTGAACCCAAGAATTTTGTTCAACAGAAGTTTCTCACTTCAGAGTAAGAGGTAGACCAAATTATTTACTGCCAGAATTTGTGTTTTGGGGATAACATTTCAAGCTGTGCTGAAAATTAAGGTATTAGCCCTTATACGCTAAGGATAATCAGTATACCTGTTTCAAGGCAGGGTCAGGTAGAGGAAAAGAGGTATTCAGACATCAGGGATATAACTTGAGACTTCTTTAATAGAGAGGTCTACTTAATATCAGCTGTGTACATTCTTTTTATGGCTGGTTGGACAAACATGAATCTTATATGAGAAATTGATATTTTGTACCCTGAAATGTTTATTTCTCCCCACTGAACCTAAAAGACTAGTTTTGGTGAAGACATGTAGCTATTAGGCATTGAAACCTGGTGAAGTGCATCAATGCTTAATTACTCTCTACTCCCTGCATAGCCAGTGATGACTTTTGAAAGTCATTTTTGAAGGAAAATTTTATTTAAATACTCAGAAAGTTCTTTTGGAAGCAGATAGTCTTTTCTGTGGGCCATACAGATAACCCAGGAAGACTTCTGCTAAGTTAAATTTAGACTTGCAGTAGCTTAAATTTACATACCTTAAAAACCCCAAACTTCTGCCCATGGTCAATCACTGGAAAGGTGATGGAACAGCTCATCAGGGGGACTATCTCTAAGAGCATGGAAGAAAAAGAGGTGGTCAGAAGTAGTCAGCATGGATTCACCAAAGGGAAATCATGCTTAACCAACCTGATTGCCTTCTGCAATTGAATTACTGGCTGGACTGGAGAGGGGAGAGCAGGGGTTGTTGTCTATATGGACTTCAGCAAGGTTTTTGACACTGTCTCTCATGACTTCCTCACAGGCAAGCTCAAAAAGTATGAGTTGGACAGTGAGGTGGATTGACATCTGGCTGAATGACAGGTCTCAGAGAGCTGTGATCAGTGGCACAGGATCTAGTTGGAGACCCATAACTAGCGGTGCCCCTTAAGGGTCAATCCTGAGTCCAGTATTGTTCAAGGCATTCATAAACGACTTGGATTAAGAATGGATAGGGTGACTTCTTAGCAAGTCTGCTAGTGATACAAAGAACTGAGAGGAGTGACTCATACCCAAAGGTGATGTGCTGTTTGTCATTCAGTACCAGCTGAAGGCTCTGGGGGAATCTGGTCAACGTTTAGAAGTATCTGAAGGGAATGTGTCAGGAGGATGTGGCCAGGCTCTTCTTTGTAGTTTCAGGCAATAGGACAAGAGGCAATGGGCATAAATTAAAATACAGGAAGCTCCTTCTGAAAATTTGAAAGATCCTTTTTACTGTGAAGGTGACTGAGCACCGGAATAGGACTCCCAGGGAGGCTGTGGCATCTCCTTTTCTGGAGATATTCAAGAACTATCTGGACACAATCCTTAGTAATGTGCTGTAGGTAACCCTGCTTGAGCAAGGAGGTTGGACTAGGTGACCTCTGGTGGTCCCTTCAAACCTCAGATATTCTGTGATTCTGTGCTTTGGTGATTCTGTGAAACAATTATTGAAGATACAACTTCTATTGTCTGCCTAAAGCTTGTAACTATCTGAATTTTTTTTACCTAAATGACTGAGAATTATGATAAGGGTGGTTGGAGAATACTGTCTCCCATGTCTCAAATGACATTTCAGCAACTTGCACTGTTGACCTAAAATAACCCTCCATGAAACCAACTTAGCAGTCCAGCATCTCCAAGAGGTATGTAAGTACTGCAACTTGCTAGTTATTCAGAGGAAAATAGAAACAGAAAAAATGGTTCTTCAGTGCATAATCCAGGGCAAACCCAGGTCTGAAATACATACATCCTGACACCCAGTTCTTTGTTTTCAACATACAACTATCCTTTCACTTCATATTACTTCACAACATGTATAGCTGAGCTCCCAGCTGGAGTCAAAGCTCCAATGAAATGTTTTTGTTACAGTCGGGATATAAGCAATCACTGTCACTAAAGCTACACAAACATTTTTGTGAGATCTCTTTCAAGTTTAGATTTTTCCCTTTGGAATAGCTTGATTCTTTGGAGTCCAAGTAGTAGTCCCAACTGATTTTTTCCCTAGCAAATACAACCTGCTGAATGTCAAATACATTATGACTGCAGGAGTTGCAGGAAAGTAAACAAATATCTTCTTTCCTTGTAGAGAATTTGCAGTACCTACAAGAAGAAAAGGTCTCATTCTCCTCTACAAATCAAGAGTTACAGTAGAAATAGAGCAAGTAGGGCACCAGGAGTATAGAGCAACAATAGGGGCAGCTCTGCTGCCTTACTACAGTGCTAGGAATCAACAGACATCAGGAGTGGTAAAGCTCCATTTTCCCAAACATATGCCTCCCACCATGTAGGACCGGCTAATGGAAGCACTGTGTCTTTTGGCTGTGGAAGTCAGTATCTGGCACTGCAAGAAGGCAGTTCCACCTATTTTGTTACCATCTCAGTGTTGACTGATATGGTCACTTCTATGATTTAGTGCTGTCCTTTCTCCAGACTACGGTCCAGTATTTGCCCAGGTAATATAGTTACAAAATGGAATTGGACCTTTCCTCTATCACTGAACAATTCAATAAAACCAGTGAGAGTTTGTCCCAGTGGCATACTTGGTTGGGAAACATCAGTTAGAAACTAGTGATCTTAGCCCTGCTGCTGTGTCATTGCTAGATGAGCCCTCACAGTGTTCACATGCAGCTTGCTTGCTGAACAGGGAAGCTGAACTTAGCAATGTCCTGCAGTGTATTGCCCCCGATAATGCTTGCTAATCTTAGTACTCTTACATTCATTGCAGAGAGAGCATAATGTAGAGTGATTTAAGTCTCTGTGCACACAAGGGACTAATTGCTCTGTAAATCAGGACACTGGCGTGCAATCTGAGAGAGCTGGATACTTTTCAAGCCCTTGGTGCTTGACCTTATATTGAACAGAGAAAGTAGCTTAATCTCTTCTGCTGTCTCTACAAAATACAGATAATACTATTCTGTCCCAAACTGGCTTCTAAGGATTTTGTTCACGTTGAAGATGTGCTCAAATTGTAGACATGCATCAAGAATCAGAGGTGTGCCAACAAAGATTCCTCTGCACAGCTAGTGTGAGGTAAATGAGGCATAATGTTATACTGAAGGGAAAAAAAATATCACATGGCCCCACTCATGAAATACTGCTCATCTTGTGCTCTGACGGATGCAGTAGTATTGCAGGAAATAGAGGCTCACACAATAAAATAGGATTGCAATTCACTTGTGCAAGGGGGCATGTAATGATCTGGCTTTTTAAGTGCTTTCTGTTTATTTTATTCTCCTCAGCAGCATTCATTCATGTTCTTGCTTCTCTCATAGTCTTTTTGCGACAGGTGGTGAAGCATTCCTTGACCTACCAGCAACTCTTAATGTGTCTAAGAAGGAAGGCACTGATTTTACCAGGGACTCCTGTCACCTGGTGAATGAAGGAAGCAAGAATAGGGATAACCAGTCATTCCCTGACAGTCTCAGGACATTCATTCTCTTGATTATAAGCCTGAGTGGAATGGTACCATTGTGTCACTGAAGTTTGGATAAATTTCTAGTAATTACCAGCCCAGGTTGTGGCCAGGATGGAAATTTACTAATGATTAAAGTCAACATCTTGCAACCATGCAGTGGTCCTAAGGGAGGCTCTTTGAGCTATCTTGGACCACAGCAGGCTGTGAGCAGTGTCTCCCTCTGGGAGGGATGCCTCTTAGAGTTCACAAACTCTCAACTTTGTGGTAATCAGTTAACTGCCACTGTAAGATGTGATCTGGGCTAAAGACCCCCACTCCTTGACACTCAAACCTTGCCCACAGAGAAATGCTGAGGTTTTAGATGTGAATATTTCACTGGCCTCAAGGGGAATTTTAGCAGGTACCTTTATGTGTGTGCATGTGCGTGTGTGTGTGTGTGTGTGAGTATAAATCACTAAAACAAATGTAGTATATACTGTTGCCTCGTTTTATAAGATCCACCTTAAAACTGCTGCTAGACGAGCATCATGTAAAAATTCCCTCTGTAGTAAAGGGGTATACTTGTAACCTTTTAGATATATGTACCACTAAGTCTGAGACTAAGACTAGATCCAGACACCCACAGATGCACTGAGGAGTTTAGAAAGCAAGGGGGTCCATTCAACAGAAGTCATGACTCACGCAATGCAATAGGTAAGCCCATTTTTTATGCAGTCTCTGGAAACAGAAATAAGTCCCCAAGAATAAAAACACACCTGGGGCGGAGAAGAAAATTTAAGATTTGGGTAAAGTTGGTTTATTCATTGAAGTAATTCCATTGTAAGGCACACAAAAATACACAAAAAATGTAAGCAGTTAAGAAGAAAATGAGATTTATTATAGTATACATATTAGGAATGATCAAACTGCAGCTGATTCAGAGTCCTGTTGACATGTCAAAGAAGGGATTTGAGATGAACTGTGCTATTTCATCCTTTTACTCTCTCTGGTCATGCCTACAACTCAGATCAGTTTTGTACTTAGATTGTAGTACTAGTTTTGCTCTCAGCCCATTTAAAGATTTTGCAATTTTATCCATTTATGCAATTGTCTTCCAAACTATGTACGCTTCCAGATAACTATCTGTAGCTCTTTGAATGTAGTATATACCTCCAGATGGAGATGTTTTCTTAGAGTGATATATATATATTACATATATGTATACCACTTATATTCAAAGTTTACTCTGTCTTACTCTATGCAGAAATGAGTTCATATACATCATTCTTCTTACAAAAGCAGCCATAGGTATGAATAAGAGTTTTAGATACACAGGCAGATCAGGAACTCTCACCTCACAAAAATAAGAGCATGAGTAATAAATATGCAGCCATTTGTGACGCAGTTTAGGCATTTGCTTCCTGACTCACTGGTGATGTAGAAAACAAGAGTACAGCTAGGTACTGGCTCAAGATTACTGGACCTATTACAAGCCCTATTTCTAAATTGCTGGAGGGGTCAATGAGTCTAAAATACTCTACAGAGCATACTTACTTTTTTTTTTTTGCCTGCTGCTCAATATGCCAGTCACCATTTATTATTTATTTTAATTCCCTGACTTTCTTAAAAATGCTTATAAAATTATTGTTACATTTACTTTCTTTCTTTAACTATGGTTATTCTTGTTGTAGCATGACCTTTGAGTCCGATCAAACTTTTTCAGTTATAATTTTTCTCAAAGACAGCTAACTGAAGCCAGAATTCTTTTTTTGTTTAAAAAAAGGTCAAACCCATTTTATGTGGAGGTTTCTTTTTACAATTTTCTCACAAAAAAGCAAGAAAATTAAAATGTTACCTTCTTCCTTCTGTACTTTTCCAAGTCAAAGCTGGAGAAACAGAGAAGAAAAAGAGAGTAAAGCACTAAAAAAAATTAAAATCATCCAGTTACACAAAACACTTGCAGATACATGTTTCAAAATTCTCAGTGAATACCACATTTTTGAATCAGCTCTGCTTTTCCTGTAACACAGGAGAGAAAAGGTTAATGTCAGGTTATACTTGTATTTTAATTCAATTCAAGATATTACCCAGAAATCGAAACCAAGTGTGATTATTGATAGTCTCAGCATGTATATTGGAAGAGAGATGAGTGATAAAAGTTTTGCATAAAGTATTATATTTCATCAAGTAGTATGGTACCTCATCAAGGAGTATATGTATTTGTGCGTCCTGCTACTTATCTCTGCATGTCAAAAAAAACATCTTGAGTGCTTTAGGATGTGAAGCGTGATGTGTATGTTTCCCCCTCAGAGAGCATGCTTTCCACATTAACATAAGGAGCAGTTGCCCATGCATGGGGAAGGAGTCTAGTGATCCAGGCCAGGTGGAGCTACATGGGTTTACAGATTAACACTATACCATACCATTCATGTTATCTATATTGCCCTTCTCAGAGATGAACTGCTCAGATAAAGTACCACAAACCAGTGTTAAACATAATATCTTCAAAGCATTAAAATTAACAGATTAAATGATCTATGGACATAATATGACACATTCACCTGCAGCAAGAGATGTGACTAAGGACTGAGTATAGACACTTATCCATGTGCCCTGAAACACTGTAGACAGCATGGGATGTGCAGTCTGCCATGGGAATATTACTCCAAATGCCTAAACAGCTCTATCACTGCAGTGGGGATATTCATGAGCAGATCAGATTCAATATCTGTGATCACAGTGGCTATTGCATATCTAAGATGCAAGAACATCACTGGAAACTTAGGCTCTTCATGCAGGAAGATGGCAGTGCAAAGGGCTTTTCATCCTTAGATTAGTACGAATGCCCTGAAAATCCCCATGATAATGTCATGGCAGATGTGCTGTTTTGGAGATTAACTTGGGGCTTCTGGAAGTCTGAAGAAGCAGCTGTGACCAATATGAAACCTACTTCTCTTGGAATATTACAGAGGTTACCAAGAATGTGTTGGAACAGTATGAATCTGAGGGATTAAAAGTTTTAGGGAAGACATCCCAGGTTTAATTTGCTATGCCAGTGCTGTCCATGAGACTCTTTCAGGAAAGCCCAGGGTATTGGCCTTGTGTCAAGCTCTCAACAGTAGGTGTGTAACCTCTGCTTTTCCATTCACATACCATCACTTTTTTCATGAAAGCAATGGCTGTCCACAATACACACTCCCCTTACCTTACACTAGAATACCTTCATTTCACTAGGATGAAAAAGGGAATCCAATATTCTTGCTCCAATGTCTGTAATATCCAGTGGCAAGTACTGTGAACAGAGCAACAACAAAATATTGACACCATAAGATCAGTGTTGGCTGATTACCAGCTGATGGGGGAGCTGCCCATGGACACCATTGCCTAAATAAATCACAGTGCCTGTACTAAAATGAAGTGTGGAGGTGACACCTGGGAATGTAGATAGGAACCTTTGGTTTCAGGGATAATGGATGGGATATATAGGCTGCTGCTCCAGCTCAGGAATGACCCAGCTACACGTGAAAGTAGCTACTCTGAAAACAGTGGCTAATTTGATCTCTATTCCTTGTTCACTAGCATACAACATAGAATATCTCAGTTCATATTCACTAATGATTTAGGGGTCAGCATCACAGATATAATAGCTGATACACAGCTATTATATCATTATTTATATGCTAATATTACAGATATAAAGCCATCCTGGTTTAAACTGTGTCTGAGAAGCATTAATACAGAGAGAGGAGGAAATAACTCCTAGTTGAGGAGTGGGAACAGATTCCTATGTTCATCCTTTGCTGTCTTACATGTAGGGAAACTCGTAGTTGGTGTCCAGACCAATGGTTTCCCAGGAACTTGTACTGATTAAAAACAATTCTTACAGCAAAAAGATATCCAGAAGTCTATAAATATTTATGTCTGAGACAAAACCACAGAAAGATGAGTATAAAACAAATAAACAAACAGTAAAAAAGCCAAGTACAATGACTGGCAAGTGAGGCAGGCAGAATTCCATACTGCACACAGCCCCACTTTGAGGCTTTTAAAATAGGAAAAGGTGATGCAACAAAATTTTGGAGAGAAACCCATAGGAGGAAGAGGCCTTCTCACTTTCTACGTGACAAAACCCTCTAGTTTGTGCCTTTTCTACTTTCTTTAGATGGGAGAAAAACCTCCCTGGTGCCAAAGGTTCAAACAAAACAGGGCCATTGCTGCAGAGGGTGCTTTCCCTGTTTTGCTGCAGGACAGAAATATTTTGTGGTTTATCTGATACAAATAAACCTCTTTTAAAGGTACCTCAGCCACAGGAAAGGATACAGAAGAGTAACTATTGACTTTCCATGGATCTTCCCTGCTCACCCTCCTCTGATCAAGGCAACATTCATCTTTCTCTCTCCTTCCACTGAAAGAACAGGCTAGAAGGGATGCAGCTTACTTAAGTGACTATAAATTTAATCGACTTAGTGTTGTACTCTCTCTGTAAAACCTTAAGAAGACTACAGCTAACTTTCAATGTTCAGCGACAGGCCAGGAGCACAGCAACATAGCCCTGAGGTGGGCATTTCCCGAGGACGTTTAAAATCTACTAATGACTTATGGTGCTCAGAAATAGGAATAAAATTTCATAGTTTTGTATAAATGTTTGGGGTTTCCTTCCTGAAGGTGCAGACCAATTGTCATAATTACTCCACATTAGCTACGTCTCCACAAAACCTGTCTGAACAGTTATATTCAAAACTGATTTATGTGACATGATGTATGTGTCAGGAGATATATGTAAGTTTTTTTTTTTTTTTTTTCCCAAGGAAAAAAATATTTCTAAAACTTACAGCCTGTATTTGGGCAGGAAAAATAACATCTGCTTTAGGAAATAAATATTAAAATAATTAGTGTCCTATGTAAGTCACTCATACAATGCATCTCACATGTACCATTTAAGTAGTTACACATATACAAAACACATTTTGAGCAGTTTGAAATAGAAGCACATTGTGAAATGCACTAGATACAGACTGTTTCTGAGACAATAGAACAGTACTCATCAGCCTAGTTCAAAGGATGCTTTTTTGAAAGTTTCTGCGTATCTCACACTGAAAAGAGGAATTCCCATCCCCTACATCTTCATTAGTCATGGCACTTTGAGACTCTCACACTATATGCAAGCCTGTTACAGAGAGATTTCTTTCAAATGAAACAGAAGATTCACAAAAAAGGAAAGGAAGTAACCTATGTTTTCTCAATATATAAATACTCAACATATAGGAAAGTTCTCACACACAGTGATACTCTTGCATTCTTTAGGCCTTATTTCCAACTCCTTTAATTGTCAATATTTTCAGAGAAGTACTATGGTAGCCTAAAACTTCTGCAGGAAGGGAAATAGTCATCTTGAACAACTATAAACCGAAACGCCATTCCCTGGAATGCACTGAAAGTCAAGGAGCCAAGGAATGTCTGTCCAGGAAGATTGATGGGCTGAGAAAAGTAAGACTGGATGCAGACACATCAAAACCACATTGGAAGAAGAGGAAACTGAGCAGCTGTAAGGACAGTCCTTGTCACACACTTGCCATACCTGCCAAGACAGGCTGCTAACGTATATCCTCCCTTCCTCCTAAATGAAAGCTGAAGGATATCTCACAAATCCCATCTATGCCTAAAGGAACAAAGCATCCTTCACTGTGAGCCCAATGATACAGAGAGAGGCCCCAAAAGAATGGTGGTTGAGGACAGACTAGTATTTGAACATGTATAATTGAATGCTGCATGGGTGCTTGCTGCATCATGTCTTGAAGTCATATGATAATATGCTGTCCAATTACTCCATTTTACCTGAAGGCCCCTTGAGTATGCTCTCATCATTCAGCAAATCTCCGCTTTTGTGCTTCTATTACAGGCCGTTTCTTTCCCTTCTCTGCTTCTTTTCAGAAATGAGGAAGGAGAGGGGGGGCAAGAAAACATATCTGGAAAATGTATTCATTTATCAATCAAATCTGAGCAGGAAGCCTTCCAGAAGAAGAGCAGACTGGAAAGCGAGGCTCGTCTCTTATGAATCACAGGTCAAATTTCCTATAGAACTGACAGATAAAGGCTGCATCTTGTCTATTTTAACTGTGGTTTATGGTGGTAAATGCAGAGGAAAAATGTTCAGGATGTCTTGCAAAACTTGGTCGCAGTCTTCTACAGGAAAAGTTGCTGAGAAAGGGACGTTATGACAAAGTGAATACCCGTCCTTCATAACTTTTAGTGTCATAAAGGCAGGATAACTGTGTTGGAGATCTCAACTCAACAGAGGCCTTAGATACTATTAAGCCACACTTTTGCAGGGGGCAGAAAGCATGACTCGCTGTTACATCTGCCAGTTGTCCTGCCTGACCTGCCCTCTTACTCATCCTTGTATATTTATCCAAATAAGGAAGATGGAACAAGTGAAAAATAAATAATTAATTTGGCTCCTTCTGGATGCACAGATATTTGCTCAAGAGTTGAAAGAACTGAATATAAAGAACGTGGCAGTTTTCTTCTGTTTCCTTATTGTACCTCAGTCTTATTTCATTCCCATCTCCAGGATGGCTTGGAAATTCCCTGTATCTCCTCTAAGAGAAGAACCCTTGCTCATGAGAACAGAGTGTTCAGAAACGGAAAAACAAAAGCCCACCCTATTCAAGTTTAGAAGAGGCTAATTTAGATCCTGATAGAGCAGGATTCTATCTCAAAAACTGGACTAATGTGAGCAGAGTAATGAGGTGGCTCTTCTCAGACTATAAGGAAGGAAACATTCTGCAGTTCATTCAAAACAACATCTCAGGCCCGATTTTTTTAAGTCTTGTGAATGTAGTTCTTCCATCAGTAAATTAAACCTTTTCTTACCACTTTAACTCTCCTGGTAACTGTTTACATGCAGCATACAACATTATTGATAAAAAAAATTGAATGGCTCCTGGAATAAAAAATTTCAGCGCATTCTCTCCTAAAAACTTCGAAGTACTTATTGCCCTTGCATTCATCAGGGAAGAATCAAGATGCAGAAGAATGAGCAGTTCATGCAATGCTTCTCCTTAATGTTTTATGGACTAGAATGGAATTCTTCATTTTTTCCTTCTCCCTTCCTCATCACTCAACACGCTTCTTAGGAGCCAAATCACTCAATCCCGCAAACTCATCCCATCCCAAACACCTCTTCCTTTCTCTTCACACAGTTAAACCTTCACCTTCTTATCACCTATTGAGAACAATTCTTTAAATCTTCCTACAGGTTTTGAGAGTGATGAAACAAACTTGCCGTTGGATTTTGTCCCTACAGAGTCTTAAATCTTCCAAGTTTTAATCTTTCATATATAGATTTTATATTCTGGATTTACAAGCATTTTATCTTAGCTCACCCATTACCATCATATATTACAGTGCACAGAGTCAAGACCTTCACAGGCTTCACTGAAGCTCTGTAGCTGTGCGTATTGACTACTGACAAAATCAGGTTTCAGGGCTGCAAAAACAGTTGGGACAGGAAGATACATAGTGGTCTCCAAGGGAGAGTTATGCTTCTCTAGAAGCAAAATATTGATGCACAACTAAAAGAGAATTTCATTGCATTTCAAGAAAGCCCTGAGCACGCAGATTGTACCTTTCTGAGTAATTAGGAGATAAGACAATCTTGTAACGCCGTCTGAACAACTAATGACTATCAGACTTAAGATGATTTTTATCTTAATTTCCATGACTACTGTACTAAATAAACTGCTTCAGTTGTGATGAAGAAGAAGGAAAGGTAGAAAAAAAAGAATGGTGGGATGGATAAACCAAGATTTTTTTCACTGGCAATTTGTTTGCTCCTCATAACTTTGTAAGACCTAAATGAAGATGAAAGATGCTATCATTAAGAGTTGATATGAGTGGCTTTCTCAGCAGAAGCAAAGAAAAAAAGTATTAATATACTGACAAAAAAAATATCTATATAGACTAGTTGAACGATAATAAACTGTGTTAGTGAAAATAATAAGTGTGAACAGAGAACATCACTCTTCAGCTGAGACCACACTGTCCTTCATCTTATGACTGAATGTATCTAATTTGGGAGTAACAATATTTACAAAGGAAGTGTAAATTCAGGAGGAAAGAAATATAAAACAATGAATTAATATTTTCATATATGGAAAAAATTACAAGGCTGAATTTTACCCAGTATGAATCTGACACAAGAAAGAAATTCAGGAGCTGGCTTTAAATGCATATGACAACAATAAACAGAAAACATTCTTACTGGGCTGATATCTTTATCTCCAACACAGTGGTGATTGTTGTCCTTCTCTTAGGGTAGTGTCTGGAATCCTTTCCTTTACAAACCTGCTTTTCAGGTACAAGCTGAAAAACAGGTTTGTAAACTGCTGTTAAACTGAATTAGAGCCCACAAGAGATTTAAAATATTTTCATTTATGAGGAATACATTCTGGGATTTTTAATTTTATTTTATTATGGGAAAATGGATTGTCATGGAATCTTATTTGTTTAGAAATATTATTTTTCATGTTTGTAATTACCACTCTCTATTTTTCGAAGAAAAACTTCATAGAGTCCCACTCAAGAGTTATACCACGCCCGCAAATCCATTGCCTTGGAGGAAGATTCAGCCTAGAAAGAAAAAGAGGGCAACACAGTGTTATGAAACTAAATTCTATTGAAAATCTTCTGGGGCATATCCAGTCCTTTGTGAATCTAAGCTGAAGAGGCTTAGACACATTGTATTTCAGATCTAATTGCTTATAAAATTCTGATTTAGAATTATAACTTGTAGCATGGAAACCATAATTTCTAATAACCAGCATTGCAAAACACTAAACTGACACAGGTGCAGGGGAATTTTGTATTTGCATCCATCTCTAAGTTTTGCATATATCATTGTAAACTTTATCGAAGACCAACAGTAGACCCTCACTAAGGGACCAATATCTTGACATATCAGGACCTTTGCTAATTGGAACATAACATGACCTAGCATTGGATAACAAATATTCTGTATTTTTACCTTACAGGGAAGCTCCATGAAATGTTCATTCTTTCTTCTTTATTCTTAACCTCTCACTTCACCTTTCCACAAGTGTATCTTGCACTTATCTTGCATAATGCCAGTAAAATATTACATGCATTATACCTGCCTGCTAATTGTTCTTAAACAACTTTGAAGTAATCAGTCAGAAGGCTTTACAGACCAGAGAGGTAACTCACCAGAAGATTACATGTACAGCACATTTGAACAGCTAAAAGCTTTAACTATTATTTCTAACTGTTTTGCCAGACAATTCAACAATGTTGATGGGCACAACTCATGACTTCTACCACTATTAAAAACAGTAGTCTCTGAAATCAGTATTTCACTTCTTCAGGCTACCTACAGGACCAGGGTGTAGAACTCATTGTATTCTTACGAATGACACCAAGAATCTGTGAAAGGCAATTCATTTTATGGCATGTGGCATTGTGTCAGTGAAGAGAAAGGTATTTTTAAGTGGAGCATAATAAAGACAAAGAGCCAGCTGGTGATACGCTTTTCATTGCTTTAATTGGAATGTCACATGCTCTGAAATGCTGAAGACCTGATTAAAAAAAAAAGTAATTCAACACCAGAAGTTGTAATGACAAAAGTTACAGTAAGGCCTGGAAATTACATTTTGAAGTTACAGTAAGGACAGATTTTCTTTTTTATGTGTATTCTCAGGCTAAATTTCAGGAGGGTGTTAATTTCTCAGTCTTAAAACTGCTTGCTCGAGTATTTTTTGGATTCACAAGAAGTTATACTCTGAAAAAACCTTGATGTGCAGATAGACAGAAAACTTTCCAGGTCTGTGTCATAGATCTGTTATTGTGGGAGAATTCTCTGCCTGTCTTAGTCTTCTGGGCTTCTTATCTAGACGTAGAGAAATATTTCTTCCTCACGCTAGCACAACTTACTTCCTTCAGCACTATCAATCTGGGTTTTCCAGAGTTAGGGTAACAGCTAAACCCCCAGTGTCAGAATCTCTGGTAGAATTTTTAGGAGTTTTCTTTTCCAGAAGAAACTTCAGACTTTCTGTGTTTTGTTCAAATTTAGAACAAAACTTTTCCTGGAGCGCTGAATTTTCCTATAGAGCAGACTTTTCCAGTGCACTGATGCATCTGCATTTGCAATCTGATCTCATCTTTGGAGGAGTTTATGCTCACTTAGTATCTAGTAAAATCTTCTTTAAATGTTATAAAAATCAAATAACCAGTTTTTCTACTTCACTGCAAACATTGCTATATTTCCACCAATCAGCAAAAACTGCTGACTCTTTGTATTGTAAACAAAGGCAGCATGACATAAAACTTGGTAAGTATGGCTCCAACTTACTTTAAAAGGGGTTTGCTTCTGTGTGTGTTTTACCTTCTTAAGTGTGTAATGTGAAAAACATTATTATTCTTTCAGAACTGGGCGATTAGTTCACCAGTACTGAAGTAATCATGGTGTTTCTTATGTTATTAAAATGTAAATCAGTAATGACTTTATCCCATCAGTAGTGTGACATAACTTCAATTATCCTGTCATCATGGATTTGCAACTGTGTTACCAGAAATAGATTAAACCTAACTTATAACTCAACAGCAATTTCCTCATATCTAAACTAAGTTTTTCATAGCTATTCAAGGTAAGAACACATGATCTTGTGCTATGAAAATCTGAACTACTTTGCTGAGACAGGGATGATTTTATAATGGACAAGCATAGACCAGCATACAGGAATTTGTTCTGTCTGTCAGCTGAGTTATGATTCAATCACCCTACATATTAGCCTTTTCAGCATTTCTGAAACTTCTTGCCAAAATTATCCTGGGTTTTGCATTCAGCAGTTATTCAAACCACTATAAAGACAAATTAATGTAGAAAAATAGCAAGCCAAGTTAAGATAAAGTGAATCTATTTGGCAGCCTTGCTAGACCCTGCTAAAGCATTTGATTGCAAGGAGCACTCAATCTTTTATGGCATTCTGTATCTATAGCCTGGGAATGCTTAGATTTATCTTTTGATGTACCTTCTTTAGTCAGTAGATGAACAAATGGTGCTATTTTAAGTTAACATGATATCTGTCGCTAGTCATAGTAATCTACACATCTACATCAAACCTCCCTGTCCAGATAAGGTGCATTTTTAAGCAAAGTATTTACTATTTGTATTATTCTCTTCAATCCTTCAATTCAATTTAAAAGTTGGAGAAATTATATGTGAGCTGAATCATTTCACTCACTATCATGGTTTAGGCTGCACCAGCTACTAAGAAGGAGAAAAATGACTGCTGCAGCTGAACCCAGGACACAAAAATAGAAGGGAAAATGAAGCAGAGAGTAAGAATCTGAAGATGCTTTATACCAGTATGTTTGAGTTTCATTAATTAATATAATTTTAATTACTAAGCCTGCAACTAACCTGGGTCTTCAAGGGAAACAAAATGAATCTTTATTGCAGATCTTAACGCTGAGCCTAACCATTTGTTTGTTAACCAAAATAAATGCGTATTCTGTTTAGCAGTACAGTCTTCCCCTCAACACCATCACTTAAAATTTACATTCCATTAAGTCCTGTACAGTTTTTCTACAAAGAATATATATGTGAGATAAATTTCCATGCAGCTGAGGGGGTTTTTGAGAGTCCATTCCCTCACCATAGTGCAGCTGCTGCTCAATGTCAGCCAGAGCTTACAACTTCGCAGTTGTTGCATGCAGCCATAGCACACAGTATCACTTGTGGGGTGGAAAAATGAGATGAACATGACACATAGCTCCAGTACTTCCTTTTTTGGAAGTGACATGTGGGCTTATATTCAGCACATCTTTCTGAGTTTGCTTAAAAACGTTCCATATGACTTAGTTTTCCATTTGAATATTAATCCTGATTTCCAAACTTTTAATCTCCTGAGCAAGACAATAACTATCAATTACCAAATGCAGCCATGAATATTTGCAAAAATAGGCTTCATAAAATGAAACAGCTGTTGTAGCTTCAAAGATAAGTCATTAATCCCTTGTCTCCAAAATAACAACAGTCTCCCAATGGTGGTTAGTACATCTGATGAAGAAAAGAGTCAAGCACTAGATTCAGGAGCTGGAATGCACAAGCAATCTTCATCCCATCTGTGGATGCATGCCACAGATGGATTGACCAAAGTTAAAGATGTGATTGACTTACTACCTAAATTGCTCTCCTTCAGAAGCTGATGACTGTGGGTTGTAGAGCTGAATGTTGAGAAAGTCCAGATTGGCTAATGGCAATTTCCTGCTGTGCCTTTGACACCACTTGACTCTAAGTCAACAAAAGGTTCCTTCTATATAGTGAATGTCTACATTTTCCTTTGACAATGCTAATTGAACACTTCCTCCTCAAAATTTGAACACTGACATAGAAGATGTAATTGTATGTTGACTTCCAATAGTGAAGAGTTAATTAGCATGCAATAGTTCAGGGCAAGGTCCAGTTTCATGTGCACAAAAGCTGAAACAACCTTTTTCAACAACCTATTCATTTAGCAATAATTTCAGAAAATAATGAGAGGCCATGAGATAGACCAAGGTGTTATTGTCTTTCAGGTCAGGTTTGTTTTCTGAGAAATAAAGGTTCAATTTGAAATGAACAGCTAAAACAGTATCAGCTGTGTTTATTAGTAAATGATGCAAACATCTAGACAAGGAACTCATAGATACCCTGACTAGACTGTTTCCACAATACTGGTAGGAAATACGAAACCTTTCATTAGAAATGGTTACAGAATGAAAAGAGAAAGAAAAAATAATCAAACTATGAAGGTAGCTGATGGTAGAAAACACAAATAACGTATTCTTTCCATGTGCAAGTTAGTTCAGTGCTTAAACAACACTGGTCTTGGTATATTTCTTGTGTTTAGCTATATAATAAACCTGCTACATCCTTCAAAAGCCAGAACTTTCCCTGGGCAGGGAAATTTTTCTGTGCCAAACCACGTGGTGGTTTTATGCTACAAACAAATGAGAACTGGCGAGATCAACAGCTCATTTTGGTTTATGATCTAATATAGTATGAATGGCGCTCTCTAGAGATGCATAGCTGATGTTCCTTTCCATAGCATTCATTGTGTATTAATATCTTTTAACAAGTAGCTGTGACTACAGTCAGTGGAAAATAAGTGCTCATCAAGCTAGAAGGTAGAACTAAAAGAATAACCTTTTCCTCCTACTCATCACAATTTGTTTGCAAATTAAAGTTTAAGTACAGCAGAACTCCTTTCCTGGGGTAATTAAAGCTCTCAAGTATTGGCCATAATAGAGATCAAGTTCCAATGAAGACACATGTTTCTATATCTTTCTTATTAATGAAAGAGTGTCAGGCTTTTTTCATAGCTTTTGTAATGCAGGAAGCAGAATTTAAATTCATGTTTGCTGCTTTTGATCAGTTTAATATGGCCAAATTTAACAAAAAGTTCATAAGATCATAATCCCTATGTTTTAACTACTAATTTTGACATCTCTGGAGCAAGTGGTTCCTTATAACTCAGTGGTTAGGGTAATCTGAAATCTAGACAAGAATCCTCTCTATCCGACATATAGAGGGGGATTGAACAGAGGAAGAGAAAAAAGTCTGTAATCTAATAGGATAGATAGCCAGAATTTAAGTTTTTGCTATTTTGAGAACTCAAACATTTTGAAGAGTAGACTAAGTTTCATGGGAGAGATCAACATTAAGGGGTCATAGCCTGAAGAATTTATGAAACAATATTCTTAAACTAAATTTGGTAGTAAGAGATAATGTTCTGAATCTCCTGCTCTGTTTCAGGTTTCTAGTATTTGACTCAGGATGTTTCAAGTCCTAGATAACTCTAGGCTATTCAGCAAAAGAACATGTTGTAGCATCATCTCTTCTCAGTCTGGAATCAGCCTACTGCATATAGTTTTAATGCCCACAGGGAAAAACCTACAAGGACAGAAAGCTTTAAAAAATAGTATCAGGACATTCTTTAAGAAAAAAAGGAATACATGAAAAAAACCTGACAGTAACTGACATTCCAATAGTGAAAGATATTTTGATCCCCCAGGAGACACTGAGAGCAAGGTATAGACAAATGTAATAGCTGCAACTTGAGAAAAAGCTGAAAAGCTAAAGGCTAGATCAATTAAAGCAACAGATAACGCAGGTGTGGGGCTGACTAACAGCAGTACAATAAAAATTTGAAAAAAGACAGAAATTTGACAGTATTGAAGAAGGAGATGATAGGAATTATTGGAAGGCTGGAAGCATGGGAAACAAAGAGAAATCCAACTCAAATTACTTCAAGAATGTGAACATGCATAAGCGAAGCTTCCAGCAGTTGTGGAGAAAAGCTAGCAGAACAGATACCAAGAATTGCTACTGATGTGTCTGTAGAAACTTTAAAGTCCAAACTGACTCTCGAATGTCAATGAAGAGATACCAGGAAAATAACTTCATATTAATGATTCTACCTGAAATTGCTGAGGTAAAGGGGTAAATATAAGTAATCCACTTTAAGGAAGTTATTCATATCCTGAGGTCCTTGAAGGGAGAGGTAAGCAAAGCAAGAGAAACGGAATGGACTATATGGGATTTTGAACAAGGACAAAGAGAAGGCAAGGTTGGGTAAAAAATGATCAGATTACATAGAAATAAAAAAATGTAAACAAAAATAGGACAAGAGAAAGGCTGAAGTGTGGCTGTGTCAGGGATGCACTTTACTCATAAACCATAATAATATTGTTTAAGCAGTTTGGGCAAAGTAGGGAGAATGAAATCTGGCTGGGAATATATCAGCTGAAAGGGAGAGAACATGACTGCTGAAGTCAGGTTCACAAAGTTTTGGAACTGGGTAATAAAATGTCTTGTCAGGCTTGAACTGCAGACTTAGGTGTCAGTGATGTTGCTATGACAGCAAGAATACTTGGGCTGAAAGTCACGAGTTGAAAGGTAACACATTCAATATGGACAGCTTATTAAATGCAAAATCAAGAGAATAAGGAAAGGGCCAGACTTGCTCTTTGAAAATTCAAACTGTAAACATCATTATATCATTATAGTCCATGTCTGGTCATTGATAGCCCAAGCTAGAAAACAGTGTTACCTTTTAACTTCTCTTAAATGCACAGAGAGATTTTCCTTTAATCCATGCTCACAGGGGCAAAGTCAACAGAAATGCTCTTGTGCTGTTCCCCACTACTTTCTTTGTCAGGCAATTACTGTAAAAGGGGTAACATAGTAGAAAGGACAAAACAACTACTGTGTGTCTGGCTTAAACTGCAACTTCAGCTCCTTTAGCTGCTTAAAACATTTCCTAGGCACCCATGCTGTGAGGCAGCCTTCAGCTGACTGTGCTGACAACTCTGGACATTTTCAATGCAGTACAACAGTAGGAGCTTTTCAAAGCTGCAACCAGGATTTTGTTATTTAATTGTGTTCACTCCTGCTACCATGTTTTGGATTAGTTTGAATGTCAGAGTGATTTCATACACTAAACCTGCAATATATTGAACAGTGAAGTAACAGCTGTGTTGTATGGTTAACCAGAAATGTAAACCCATTACATTTCTGTTGAGATTAATGTTTTTGGACAGCAAGCTTCCATTTGAAGAATGTGAATATCCATGAAAGCTTCTTATTTCTTTCCTAAACACTGTCTCCTATTCTCCCCTTCTCTCTACATTCACCTCTTCAGCAAAAAGCTTCAAATAGCTCTGGTCACTGCCAAAGCCATGTGGAACTTGATTTGGACTAAAATTTAAGCCTATACATCAACTCTTATGCTAACATTAGCTCCTTACCGAGCAAATTATTAAACTTCCATTTCATATATGAAATTCCATGTGGAGTCTAAATCAAACTCTCATTTCAAGGTTTTATCTAGAGATATTTGACAGTGTTTTTCTCATTTACTTAGAAATAAGTGATCTTAAGACTTGGAAATTGAGCCAATTTCCATTCAACAACCACTTGAGCACTTTCAGTAGGTGAGACTTTTGTTTTCAAACTCCTCTTCAAATAGAAGCTTTCCAGAATATACCACTGGCCTCAGTGTGTAAGAGGAGCTTTGTAATTATTACCAGTCGACTGATGGGTATCCTTCAGTTGCTTCCTTTGAACTCTTCTCTGCCAACAAACTACTTGACAACTACTAGAAGCCCTTGGTGAGCCTGAGGATTGCTATGGCAGTTGACTGAGCCTGCTGAAGGTCTTTCAACCCCTTAAAAAAAGCTAATCTGAGGATGAGAACTAAGAGGGTGAGAGGCACAACCAAAGGTAACAAGAAATAGTAGAAAACACTCCTGTAGAGTGCTTCTTCTTCCAGGGGGCTGTGAGGCCATGGCAGCAGGCACTGGTTGCTCAGGGAGAGGCTGTTTTCTCTGCTAATCGGCAATCTCAGCCCCCCTACTCCTCTTTCCCGTGGAGCAACAACAAGCTTTGCTTTCCCAAGTTGGGCAGAGAGGTCATGGCCTTCCTGGTGTCCCTAGTACCTTCTTCTGCTCAGCACAGCTGAGCTGGCTGTGCCTGAAATTGCTTCTGAAGTGTCATCAGAGCAAAGCTCTTGTAGTGAGGATGACACCACTGTCCTTTAAACTAGGGATTAAATGCTGAGGCAATAAACACAGCCATGTTTTGTGAAGCTTATTTGAAAATTTTATCATCTTCCAAGTTCCCTGTGTATTTCTGATGGTTTAGAAACAAATAGCAAATAACAATCGCAGGAGACCCGCATCATGCACTGGAGAGTGTCAAATACACTGATTAGCTTGCCTGTGTTTGTAGCAACAGAGCAGAGGTACTGTTGTTTGTTTTAAAATATTAGAGGAGACACTTTGACTATCATCTCTCGATAAACATTTGGTCTTGTTTTGTACTGATAGAAGAGTTTCCTTGATGCAAAACCAGATTATGTGGCAGTACTCAAAGGCCCAGGAGGTGATAATGATTTAAAGTATCTGCCATAAACAATCACTTAGCCACAGCCAGGGGCAAGGGAGAAGAAAACATTAGCAAAGTGAGAAGTGTCAGATTCCATCCTGGCAGGGGGTGGGAAAGCGGTAACATCCTTTAGGCCACAATGTCTGCCCATAAACACCCCCTTTGAATTGGTCAAGTAAGCACAAGAGTTGTGCTGTCCACCTTTGGCATGGCTTCAATAAATCAGAACTACAGAAAGAAGCTTGACAGGCCTTTAAAGCCAATGGGGAGCAGTATGCTGAGGGAGATGTTTTCCCCAAACTGTAAGATTTGCACTTTCCAAAAAAAGATAAACGAACAAATCATCACCGAATGGGATAAAAAAATTAAATCTCTTAACTTTTTTAGGACGAGTAAATAAACACAATTTGGGACAGTGAAAATGTTCTGAAAATATCAGATATATTTTGTATGCAATGCTAATTTTTCACTTTCTGTTTTAATTAAAACCTGAATTTCTAGCCCAAAAGTTATTTACTCTAAAATACAATTTTGTTTATTTTCATTTGCAGAATGTTATAAAAAAATTTTCTGAGAGCTATTTCTCATAATACATATTCTGGAACATTTATAAATAAAGCCCCCCACCACACACAAACAAAAAAAAAAACCCAAACAACCGAAAGAAGCCAAAACCAAAACACCTTAAACCATAACAGAATCACCATCATAGAATCATAGAATAATTTCCCTTTTTGTTCTCTGTATTTGTAAGAAATGGCCAAAATTGTCCATTAATAGTCTTTGACTAAATTCACTGCCCCTCTATGCAGAGAGCTGGCACAGTAATGTCCTAGCTCTGGCTGACTGCTCCAATACAGGTAGGTGCTCCGATAGTCTGCAGGACACGCAAGCAGCTAATTCCACTTTGATTGCAGCAGCAGGAGGAGAGATGATAGTACAAAATTAGCCAGTCACATATTTTGGAACAAGCTTAAACTAGCAAGGTGACTGTCACAGCAGGTAAACCAGAAACACTGATATCAGTGCTTTACTTCATATGATTGCAGCATTTTTGCTAATATATTAAAGGTGATATAAATAGATTTATTGTCTCATGAAGTCACAGTCCATGTCCTCTGAGCCAAATAGCTTTGGCTGCCCCAGCTGGAGAAAAAAATAGAATTAAATACGTTTATTATGTCATCTGATTGTAGCTATTTCAGTCATCTACAACTGGACTAAACATGTTCTATGGCAAATATTCTGTATAAATTAAATCTATTTTGTCAGGTAGATGAATGTGAATAGATGGGTTTAATGAAGCTTTGAGGTTCTTCTCCAATGAAAGCAGGAAGAAGAGAGTGCTCCCAAGTAAATTAATAGACAGGAAGTTATTGTAGATATATTTGCTTTGATTATCAGTATAGAAAACTAGCATGAAAACCAGAGGGGATTGTCTCTTTCTGAAGGAATTCCTTTACATACAGCTATCCCCAGGACTCATCACAGTTTATTCAATAATTGCATGGCTATAAATTTCCTGTCTGTCTTCTGCAAAGAATCATATGGCTGCAGGCCTATAGGAGGAAACCGAAAATTACACCACACTTGCCCTGGGTTTACCCATAAGTAGCTATAGATGGTTTAGATAGTGACAAGTGAGTTCCCCTCTTTTACTAACAAGATTTATAGGGAAAGAGCTAGGCCCAGTAAGAGGCTTCATTGTCTGCAAGTTAAATGCAAACATGCTTAGCTTTTAGACATCTGGAGCTCCTGGAGTGGAAATCAGAAATGAATTCAGCAGAAATTAAGTTTTCCAAGAGAATATTTGGGGAGAAGTACCTTAAAAAAAGTTGTGTGAGAGGTGGTTCATTTGCTACTGCTGTATAGAAATTGGAGGTCAGGGCTGCATCCAAAGAGGTTTATTACTCTACTGAAGATTGCAAGCAGTCACCTTCTAGTTCTTGGCAGTCCAAAGCCATAGTAATAGGTGTCTACCATGCTGGTTCAGAAGATTGAGTATGGCTGTAGCCTTGCCTATCCACCAAGACAGTTACCCTTAAATAAGAAAGTTAAGACAAACTTCAAAAAGCTGATTGGAAGGGAACGATTCTGAAAAAAACACTGTCTGGTTCATTTGCTTATGTGTTTTAATGTTATCTAGCAGTACAGTCATTATCAGGGAGGCCCTGTTTCTAGTAGGGTGTTGCAAATACATTATGGAGATCTAATGTGAACAACTCAAGATTTAAAGGCTGGCTACCCCTCTATTTACATAGGAAGCCAACAAGAGGTGTTATTGTTACCAGGGCTAACACAGCTGTCCTGAGTGATGGAATGAGTTTTGTCTCTGTGTGTCAAAATCACTTTGAGAAGTAAGCCTTTCAGTGGAGAGTGGTGGAAGGGTATGCATAGCTGCAGGATGATACTTTGTCTTTGGAAGAAGCACTAAATTGTGAGGTTTGGGTGGTTTGGGTGTGAATGGCCTGCATATGAGAATCTTTAAACTCTATGAACAGAGAGGGTTTTAAGTAATTCAGGGTTCTCCTATGGTTCTCCAAGTACCTTAAGTCTTTCTTAAATCTAGCTTTGAAGCTGTATGAGGCTTATGATAGAAAGCCCTTCAGTGTTTGGTATTTTAGTTGTGACATTAATACTCTTCTGGGGTCAACGAGAGCCTTAATCCAAATTAGCCGTTCCTGTGACTGCATGAAGCACTGGTAAAACTCTGTTACATGTATTTCCATGCTCTGCAATACTTTTAAATACTGGCAGTCCGAATCCTTAAAGTAGCAGTGCAATGTTCTTTAATTGCAAACTTTTATCTTCTCATGGTACTCTTTTCTCACCCTCTCTATGGACTTTTCTCTAGACATGTTCCAGTTCTGCTCTCTCAAAGGGCATTGCCCCAAAATAATGGAAGAATCATGCAAAGGCAGTCCAGTGAGTATCAGATATAAGTATCAAATATTGATGCAGTTTTCTTATCAGGAAGAGAGAAAACAGCTTGATTAAAAAAAAAAAATAAATAAATCCATGGTGCACATTCTTCACACGCCAGTTTGTTGTGTCAGGTCACACAGCACTGAAATCACATCTCATCTTCTGATAAAGTCACAGATTCATCTCCTTTAATGTCAGCTGTCTGAAGGTTATGCATCTGGTCTCATCTCGTCATCTGGGCTTGCCCAGTAGTCTCTGATGAAAGACAGACTTCCTCTTCATCCTTCATATACGTCTGTTCTTGAAAAAGATGAATTGTCCTTTGTAGGTGCGTGCCTCTTCATAAACTACAGAGTACTGACAGGACTGGCTTAGACTCACTGCCTAGCCCTCACATAGCTGAAATGAGGTGAGATGTATCTTACATTCACAGAGGACATGATTTTCTTCATCTGTTTCTGTTCTTTCAACTTTTCGTGAGCTATATCAAGAATTCTTTTCCTTTTCTGTGTGCCCATTGAAAACACAGGGATAAACATTTGTTTTGCAGGGATATTATTCACTTCAGTTGGACAATCCTGATTCAAGCATCTCATGTAAACCTCAGGACTCTTTGCTTCTCATTATGTATGGCACCTTCAGGTTTGGTAGGTTTCAGAGTGCCTGTAAATTTTTGACACTGACAGAAAATCTTATTAACCCTATGCATAATGGAAAGCAGCAATAACAAAACCCCTGATAACCCCCTGAAAGAGAATATTGGTTTAAATTTATAACAAGCTTTGAGATAATCCTGTGCAAAGGGTCCTGCTGTATTCTGTCAGCTCTCATACCTTTCCATTCTTCTCTTTGACAAAGTGAGTGTGGATATTTACATATCCCCTTGTGAGAAATCTGCCATTCAAATATGCATGGCACTATCCCCTTAGAGATAGTCTCAAGGAACCCCCATTCTTGAGCTACAGGGAGATTTCAGGCTTGTTTTTTTTTTTTAGTAAGAACTGCCTTGAGGGTCTGAAGAGGAGAAAAAAAGAATTAAGAAACCTTCACATTTTCTTCCCTTAACACCTGTTTTTTTCTGCATGCCTGGTAAGTAAAGCAAATTTTAAAATCCATAATCTCTTTCAACAGTATGGGTAAGGTCCTCAGGAGGTGTAAATGAATGCCATTTGTCTGTGAGCCTGTATATTATTTCTTATTTGCTAGTTTACTGTGTTAACGGCTTTCTGTAGTTTAAATTTCAGTGATACATGTGAATATATTTTTCGAAGTTATAGTCTGATGATCTGTATAATTTGGGGTGGGTGGGTTGGGGTGGGTCTCTTTTGCTTGGTTTTGGGGTTTGGTATTTTTTTTTTTTTTTTATTGGACTTCTTTTTCTTTCTTTTTCCT
>JANRGW010013173.1:0-15862 GCA_024733675.1 Psilopsiagon aymara
GACCTGCTGCTTGAGGAAATAAAAACTGGCTGAAGCTTTCTTACCACTCCTTCCATAACAGTTAAAAGGGAACAAGGAAGCAATTAAATCTAACCTTCACTAAGCATTTTGAAGCTTTTGCTTTAGCCCAAGCTTCCAATGTAATTTCTCGATAGACAATCTCAAACTGACCCTATCATAATTTGGTGGTATAAGTGGGATAAGAATAAAAGGAAAGAAGGGAAAAAAGAAGGGAAAAACAGAGACAGGAAACTTAGGAAAAATGAAAATAAATCTCCCCAAAACTCCACCAGTGACTCTGGCATGAACCCTGCAGCTGAACTCTTGTAAAAGGTACTGGTGTATGTTGGAGATAGGTCCCCCATAAATAATAATTTGATTTACTTGTGGGATGTCTCAAATACATAAACAAGGTGTGACTAATTTCAACAGCACAGGCTTTTATCCTATTTTTAACAACAGGAAGAAGGTTTCACTAAGAGGTTACCACCTTGGTGATATTTGAGCATAGGAGACAATTAATTTCTATGATAGCCGGACAATCCGGTCATTAGACCATTTTTCTGCAAGAAGGTAGCTTAGTAACACAATCTAGAATTTCATTGAGAGAGCTGACATGAAGATAATCCACTTGGATCTCTTCAACGGGGAGCATCAGCACAAAGTACAAGAACTCTTCAGAAAATCCCAGGGCAGAAAGATAAATGAAATGAAATAAAACCTCTGCCTACTTTGTCTCTATTGTGACATTGTGCTACTGCTGTTCACAACTATTTCTTCAGTTAGAGAGGATACTCAGTAAGGTTGACACTGGCAGAGAAATGATTTGGTGACCAAGAATTTGTCAGTTTGAGCACAGTGCATCGCTTCCCTTAAAAGCAGCCCAACTGAACTATTTAACACAACATAAGGACTACTTTTAAGCTGATGGCAAAGAAACAAGGTTTTTTATATCCTGTTTATAGCCTGGCAAGTTCCACAGTCCCACATGGCATTACTGCCCCTTGAGCTATCTTACTGGCAGTATCTCTCAAAATCTTAGGTCTTCTCAAAAAAGAGCCAACACATTTTGGACGAAGCAAAACATTATGTGGCTGTGGAAGTGGAATGCCAGCTACATGTTATATATTTAAACACATCCACTGGGCATAATTGACACACTATTAAAAAAGAAACTGTTGAAAATACAAATATTAAAGGCTTGCTAAGGCTGTTTTCTTAACTGCAAATATAGGACTGCAAAAGCAGGTAACAGTATCAATGCATTTTCCATCACAACCTACAGCCAAGCAGACCATATAATAAGTCACACTAAAAGTTCACTATGCTTGAATTGATTCTGGAAAAACTCATCAATAAAACTCAGTGAAAAGAAGTGACAGCTTGTACCTACATGCCAAAAGTATATGAATCTACTCATTGTGACCGTTGACTCAGTGTAGAAGCTTGAGTCATCCATTCTCCTGGCGATCCCATCTCTCCTAAGCCTATCAGTGTACAATGAATGTTTAAGGAAGAACTGTGTTAGGAATAATTTATGCTTTTATATCAACAAAGAAAGAAGCTAAGATGACAAGAAGACAACTCCTCTACATATTAAGCAAAGAAAAAGAAGGAAAGAGAGCAATCACTATGTGTAGAGCAAAATGAAAGTCTGCAAGGAAAAAGAATTGCTCTAGAATGTATTTACAAATGCTTGTGTATTTTGCAAAATTCTGTGGTCTACATATAAAACTGTCTAACCATTTTAAATGCCTTAAAACAGATAACATTTAACCAATCATCCTTCAACGCTTATTTTTCTAAAGAATAAAAGCAAAGAGAATATTGTTATGTCCATTACTGGCATTGTTCTACTATTGAAACTAATAGTATTCTTAGATGAATCCCAGTAAACGAGTGCTCCTTCTCTATCAGTCATGCCTATACACTGACCTGCACATTCCAATATCATTATGACTCACACAAATCATGTGTGCTCTAAATGCAAACTGCACAAGTAGCTGTTTGACTCTCTTGTTCTGCCACATTCAATATTTCACTAGTTTCTGCGCTGCACTGACATGCTGGCTGAGCTCTTCATCTTCTGTGAGCATGTGTGCTCATGTAAAGACAACAGAGGAGAAAGGCTAGTTACTGTTTCCTCAAAACTGCGCTATGATGTAAACCGAGCAGAATCTTGCTTCGCAGTCTCACTGGCTGATTCATTGGATCTGGGAGAATTTTCTGAAAACACTACCTCCATAGAGGAACACAGCACAGAGAGAAAGACTGAAAAATCCCCATGAGTATATTAAAATGGAAAGGGGGAAAACAAAATGAAATAGAAATAGTCTGAAAATTCATCATCTACCTTCCCTGGAACTACAACAATTCTGACCAGGCATTCAGCACTACTCCAAGCGCTAAGCCCACTGGAGCCAAAAGAAATTAATCTGGTAGAGAAATAGGGAGATGCAGCATTTCCCAGAACTTAAAAACGTCCCGTGGCTGGAGCAAATAGATAGGGCCAGAGGGTCTGAAAGACATCCTCAGCTCAAAGTTCACAGAGCTGTTTGGGAAGGAAGCTAAGAACTAGCCCAGAAAACTGGGAAATGGCATTGAAATTGAAATGTTTGTTTTTGTTAGTGGGGGAAACTACAGCTCACTGGAGGATATCTTCCCAGGCTACAGATTCACACAATGCGCATATTAGCCTACTTGACAATTTGAAAGGCAGCTTTTCCTGTAATCGGGGACAGAAACACAATTTCTGACAGCTTCATCTGTCTCCATTTTCTAAACCGAAACTTATTCCAAGAGGCTAGCAAGGACAGGAATTAAGCACCACAGCCCTGCTGTCTCCAGGACACACTATTTTGTATGCTGTCAAAACAGAACAGAAAATTAGTAGTATCTGAGGACAAGAATCATGGGAGAAGCCTGTGTGTCTCACACACATGTATATGTGAACATAATGTTCACAAGTTTGTTGCTTATTTTTTTCATTTCATTGGCATTGCAGCAGAGTTATTATCCCAAAGCAACTTAGTTTATAAATAATAATATACAGTCTGTCTTGGTAGACTAATTAGCTGAGGTGCAACTACTCCTTAGTGAGCAAAAGGACACATTAAATAAGAGAACACTACATTCAGACCTGTGCTATATGCAAACACTAAACAGTACACAGATTTCTTTCCTCCACCCTGGGGTCTATTGAGGAGGATGGGGAGGGATATGAGAAGGAGGGGCAAATCACCACTGCTTCTGCTTCTGCTGCAAACACACAGCACTAACCAAGCTTGCTGAAAAGAATACCTTCAGTAAGGCACATTTTAAGGCTTAGGAATAATCCAACTTCAGAACACGGAGGAAAAGCTTTGGCCATACTTCTGAAGTGGGAATGTAAATATAAGCTGCAAGAGGGATGAGAACAGGATGAAGATGTGTTCTTTGCTTGTCAAAACATGCCTGAAAGCAAATGAGAGAAACATCTGGGAGCTGGTATTAACACGGAAAGATGTTAATAAGCACCCATCCAACTAGTGCTCCACAATAAATATTATTAATGAATCATAAATATTCCTCATTGGTTGTCCCACTCACATTTCAGAGGATTGCTTCAGTTTGCTGGTTGCTCAAGAGCACTTCTACCTAGGGACCAAAAAAACAAAGAAGCTACTCCAAAAACAATTTGCAATGTGGACACCCAGTAAAATTTACTGCATTACACTAAATATCAAAGGATGCAGCCACAGAAAGTATAATATCCATGTTATTGAAAAATGAGGTCACAGTTACTACACAGCCATGAAAAAGCTATACATTAGGAGGGACACTCATTAACAGTAGTGACTAAAACAAATGCTCAGACTCAGGTAAACTATGCTATGAAAAGAATCTCTATGGAACAGAAGACTACATTTGGATCACGTACAAATCAGTGGAGTACCACTGACTTTTACCAAAGAAAATGTTCAAGAAGACTGTTGCTGTCATCTGGAGATGAGACTTGTATAAAAATAAAATACATATCTCTTCTCTGGAATGTACAGCTGGTTGCTAAAGTAACCTAGTTATAGCTCAAGAAAATGCACATACATAATACAATTATTATCCATTGGGGCATGCCTGTAATTAGCAGCAGGAAGAAGATTTCTACCAACAGTCCAGTGAGAAAGAGATGACAGGGAAGTTTCATCAGGTAAAGCATCAGGAAAAGTATCTTTAAGAAATCTTGACAAATATGGATTTGTGGTGAAAAAAAAACCCACAAGCATCACCAATATTAGCAGTACTCACTGTAAGTAATATCTCAATATGCTGTCCAGAAAAACATCAATTGTCACCCACTTAATTTGCAGCTAAAAGAACACAATCATTTAGGAGTCATTGAAATAAGATAGTATGTGCTGCTGGAGGAAAATGAAATATGCTGATGGAGGGTGGGATAAGTGATCATGGCCAGGAGTCGAGACTGCAGCTGCACTCATCTTCCTATTTGCATATGAAGTGATAAATCTGGTTGGAATTACCACTGTGAAAATCAGAAGTGATCTATTTCAGAGTAAGTTCTGCCCACCCTGGCTTTTACAGTACTAAAGAAATTTTAGGGTTTGTGTCTTTTCTGTTTTACTGAAAGCTTCATACCGTACTAGAGCATGAAGTATGTATTAAGATGCACTTCCTAACTCCATCCTTCTGCTTTCTCCAAGAAGTTAAAATAAATGCAAAGGCTTAGATTAACTTCATTTCCATTACCAACAGCAATAATAGCCATATCCTGCATGTGGGTCTTGATTCTTTTGACGTGTTAGAAAAGGCTTATCTCATACTGCAGTTTTGCTCTTCAGCCTGGACAATCTCAGTTGCTTACAGAGTTTAAGCACGATAAATGAAGAGATTCAGGAAAGAAGCTAGCTCATACATTGTACAGCTCATAAGCATCATATTTCCACTGCAGAATTGAACGCATGGCTACATGTGTTAACCATCCATCCAGCGCTATTTACATTTTGGTAGTGCCTTAATCCATTCCTAATGACAGACTGTTTGAGCACATTCACTGCTAAAAATCATGCTCCTCCAGCTTTATTTATAACTGTATAACTGACTTTTGCCACCCCCATGCTCCAGACTTAAGCTATACAATAGCAACAAGGTCACAGAAGTGAATTCATAGTTTTGCTCAGAACAGCTGGTTCCTTAAGTTATGAAAAAAAACTGCTCTTGATCAACATTTTTAAGCTCCTTTAATTTTTGAAACTATATCTGAAAATGCATCTCTGTGTATCTTTTTAATTCTTCCAGAAAAAGATCGCATTTCCTTACTGAGCACACTGTGCCTCTAACAGCACAAAGAACTCAGATGCTGCAGCAGCCTAGTGACCTCAAAGCGGAGGCTCTTGCTGTTGCTTTAGATTCTCAATTGTCATCACTACCTTCTGTCCAAAACTGTAACAGGCAGAGCCATGAGCAGAAATGGTAGTTATGCTTGAACCTGAAGGTGATTTCAGTTCTTTACTGAGAGAAATAAGAAGGAAAAAAGAAAAAAAATTGCTTATCTTACGAAAGATATATATTGCTATATATTACTATACTCCAAAAATTTATTCTTGCAGTATATTACTATACTCCAAAATTTATTCGTATAAAATTAATTTTGATACTGCTATTCCAAGGATATAATTTATTATAGTATTGTTGATACTTTAGAGTACCACAAAAGCATTTAAACCTCCTGGAAACAGAGTGAAACACTATTTCCTCCCTTACCTTCTCCCAGTATTATCATATCAAGTATCAAATAAAGAAGAAAATTTGCTGCAATTATTCTGAGATTTCTCATAATCCCCAAAATTGAGTGGTTACAAGTCCAAGTACCAACTCAGGGATCAGAAGAACAGCAAATGGTATACAGACTTCTTATTGTCTTTTAGCTTATATTGTAAGCTCATGACAAACATCCAGAACCTGTAACAATTTCTCCATATTTCATAAATAGAATATATTCTGCTTGTTCCTAACTTTGTCCTTTTCTTCAGAAATACAATAAATGTGCAAAAATATATCAGCAATACAAGAGGATGAAAAGAAACGAAAAAGCCAAGTCTCTCGCAAAGTTTTCCATCTGCCACGTTTTTTTCTAACAGCATACACTGCTTCCTTTGACATAAACGTTTATATAGTGCTGTGCCAGTTGTCAAGTGAAGCATTACAGGGGTTTGATCCTCAGAGTGCAGTATTACTTTACAATACTGTTGAGACAGTCTTCTCCTCTAATATGTAAAGAAAATTCATCTGCTGCTTAGTCTTACTCCAGATCCATGTCATCATATAAATCTTTACAACACACTTTCAGGCTTGGCAAGGAAAGAAACCTCTCTTGCAAAGAAAAGGAAGGCAGTCAAACAACACAGAGTCCAGGAACTACAGCAGACAACGAGCTTCAGAAAGAAACATAAACAACCTTAAATCTTTAAGGGTGCTTCTTGACTGCAGTATAGCTGCTTTGAATGAGCTACTCTGGCTTCTGGGTAGAAGTCCAGCTACAGGAATGGAGGCTTCAGCAGGGAGTGTTCCACCCTGCTTCTTCAGCATGTCATGCAGCCTGAACAGGCCTTTGGGGTCCCACAGCTATTACAACCTGAGCTAGCTGCTGTTAAAACTGACCCAAGCACATCTAAACAACAGTGCAGTTTTAGAGGCTATGATGAGGATGTTGTTTTCATAAAAACTTCTTTGAAGCCAGCTCTAATTAATTACAATAAACTATGATTCTATGAATCAACTATATGGCCATAGCCCTGTTGCCCATGACACATTGCTAGTGAATAAAACTATTAATTTCTTCTTTGAGTGAAAATGTTACTTAGTAAAGGCAATCATGACGAAGGTGCCAGGACAAGATGCAGTAAGAACTACAACTCTCAAATGACTGATAATAGACTTGGAAGCAAAACTACCGCTCCACTGTCTAATGGAGCATTGGTCTGAGAAGAGTTATGTTTCTTCCTTTATATACACCAAGGATGGAGCCTCTGTGAAGGGAGAGGAAGCAGTGCAGTTTGGATCAACCTGACAAAGATTTGTAAAAATATGTCCCCCATGGGAGCACAGAAGAAAGGTTTGAGCATTGTAATACTCTCCATCTGTAGTGCTCAAATGAGCCAAAACGTAACCTTTAAAAAAAGTAGTCATGGTATTATTGAGTTGTTTAATTCTATTGTTTTTTTTTTATTGTACCCCGCATCAGGATGCTAAATGATAGCTTGATTCACAATTGGTTCTCATTGCATAGGTACCTGTCAAATGTTGAAATAGCAAGTCTCTGTCTAAAAAGAGGGTCCTCCCAAAAAATGGAAAGCAAAGTATTATTTACTCCAATATGCCACAGGTCATTTTTCAGCAAAACGAAACCCACCCTCTTTGGCATGTCTAAAAGTAAACCAGACTAAAATGTACTCAAAGTCAAGGCAAACAAAAGCAAAAGACACTTTGAATCAAAGGAGAAAATAGATTTCTGCAACCCAGAACAATCACTTTAAGCTCTATAACGATTAAATTTCCTAGGCAGGAAATGCATGATAAATGCTAAGTAATCTGCACGCAAGCTGTAGTTAAAAGGATAAAATGTTCTAATATCAGTAAGACTTGTCTGAAAAGTTGGCAATTCTGGATTACTACCTAGAGATCCAAGTAAGAGACAGTGCTTTACTCCTCAGGGGATTTTGAAAGAGTCATTTAAAAAAAAAAAAAGATTTTTTTAATAGCATGGAACTGGCATGAAATAGCAAAGTATAACCCCTTTTTAACTAATTAAAAACCAAAACCAAACCCAAAACAAACTAAAAACACATACTTGTGTCTTTTCACATTAATGATAGAGTCCAGAAATAAAAGCTCACAGATCAAGGGTTGTGTCAAAGGGCAAGAATTCATCTCCCATGAGCATTTTGGATTTGTTTACTCACATATTCTGAAGGAAAAACATTTACTCCTAAACTCTTCCAAATGTACATCTCAGCCATGAGAGCTACAAACATGAGATAGATACAAACAGCCTTTAAAAAAAGTATGGAGTGATAAAAACCATACTGACTGTAGCAGTTGTGATGCACTCAGATGTCATTTTAAAGTAACATTTTTAAAGCAGTATATCCACTTGCATTGCCAATTTCTTCAAAATCAACACAGAGTTCATCTCCTCAAAGATACTGGCTCATAATTATTACTCTAAATTGTTAACTCGCAGATTTACAAAAGGTCTGCAAGCTTGTATTTTGAGACAGATTTGAAAGGAGGAGATATTAACTATTTTTTTACAGAGCAGCAGGGCCCAATGTGCTGCATGATAAACCAGAAAGTTGGATCTTTGTACTATAAATAGACTGTCATCTCTAGCAAGAGTTTCTTCAGTGGTGAAAACCTGCTATTTGCATGTTACAATACTAGGGTGAAACCGCCTTGGGTGTGATGAGTTGACACGTAAAGATACAGCGTCCTCTTTGCAGAGAAATAATTGTAAATTACTTCAACTCCTTTATACAAAGAAAAATTATTTAAGGATTAAAAGGTGGGGGGGAAGACCTTCACGTGTCTCTCTAGAGACACTCCCTGGCAGATGTGAGATTTAAATAGCGAATGACCTAGGTATTACTGCTCTTTATCTCAGTGGGAGCATGTTCAGATCTCAAAGTTGAAAACAGTGCTAGCTCATTTTAGTTGCTAAAGCAGTTCGTTTATAATCCTACAGCAAACAATCCTCAGCCTTTTGAGTGTGAAGGTTTCTGGTCATCAAAGAATGCCAAGACTAAATTCTTCTTAACTCATAATGAAATTCTGTACTCACTCAATCTATCAGAAATCAATCTTAAATGCAACAGGATTGCAGATGAAAGTGTCAGCTTTGACTTGTTCTAAACATCTGAACTATATTTCAGTCAGGCATTTTTTTAATTTAGTTCAATTTATTTCATTTCAGTTTCATATTCCACATAACAGGAAAAAATAGACTAAAAATCCAGTTTATCACAATAATTGAAGTGTCCATAAGTGCACTAGAAACTTTATTATCCACATGAGATGGGGTAAAACAATGAAGAAAAGCGTTCTTAGCTATTTTGTTTGCTTTCAGCAAAGCCCTTCGAAGCATCTAAGATCAGTCTGCTTGTCATGCCGCACCCACCATCATGTGGCATTTTGTGGTGCTGCGTTTAAGAGAATACCATTTTTTTCAGGACCTGCAGAGGAACCTCAGTTTCAAGAGAAATCTCTCCACAGGACATGCATTTCAAAACTGCCCAAAATAAGTGCATCTATTACTAATGTGTTCAAAAGAGAGGGATGACTTCAATCTTCTGTTAATTAGATGTTTTGCTTTTTATGGAACTTCTGTTTCCACATATGCGGAGTGAAAAAAATAAGTCCACTGGGAAATGTTTTATAACATGAAAGTCTTACTGCAATTATTTCTATAGGCATAATTAGAGATGTATTTAACAAGTGCCATTCCGAAGACAAATGTTCAGTTAATGCTGTGCTGTACCATTAGAGTCAAAAAAGTCAAGAGCTATCATGCTTTGAATTATTTAAAAATGTTTCAGTTAAAATATTATTGGCATAACAGAATTGCTTCATGTCTGTTTAGTCGTTGCCATTCTGCACAACAGGAAGCATGAACAACATAACCACTGTAATCTGTAAATAATAGATTTGCTTTTTGTCTCCCAGTGATCTGTACTCCTTTGCGATTGCCAGGTAACTATCTTCAAGGAGAATGAAACACAAGGAAAGGAGGATGTGAGGAGTTGTCCCAACAATAATTCATAAAGCATTTTACAGCCTGAGCTAAAGTTTAGAAAAGACCAACTGCAAAAAGTGACAGCAAAAAGTCAAGTGTAAAGTCACAAAAAGACAGAGATGTCCACAACTGGGTTTTAAAGAGACTGCTCTAAGCCTCTGCACACTTGCATGTAGCTTCGAAGGTATTTGAAGTCTCCAGATATTTAAGCTTTCAACTGTAAGAGGTCTCTACATCCCTGCAGGCTGGCTCCTGGGCATGCCCCACTTGCCTTAGCCTTAACAGTGCTGAGCCTATCTCTATCCCCGTCAGGATTTGCAAACCACAGGCCTGTCTTGAGGGTATTAGGTTGGCAGGCTGTGGCAGGGCACAGTTGCTAGTCCACGCTCTGCAAAAACATCACTGCTGATTTCCTTCACACAGATCCAGTGGGATGGCTGAAGGAGAAATGGGGCCAGTGCCCCTTTTAACTCAGTAAAACACCTGATCAGAAAGAGGTCAGACACAGGACAGATACACAGAGGTATATCATTCTGCCCACCTCTAACACAGCAGCTATACACCACACAGTTGCCACTCATTACACAAGAGACAGCATATGAGCAGACACTCAGGTCTTCCTCTTGAATCTGTCCCACCTTGATTTAAAAAAGGAAATTCTACTTGAAGAAGGTGTAGAGGGGACAAAAGGTAATTTGACAGGGAATTTCTGTATTTTACATATATTATTTTACATTTACTTGTCACTGAATTCAGGTCACTGCCCATGGTCACTCCAGAATTCAGGTCCTCCTCACTGGAAAAAAAGGGCCTCACTGGAAAAAAAGTCACTCAACAGTTATCCTCAGCTTATTTTGTCTTTGACCCAAATTCTTTCACTCACAGAGAAAGGGAGAAGAGTTTCAACTCAGGGTACAAGTGTCCATTTCAATTTAATTCCTGGCCAACTCCACTGCTGTAAATAAGTATTCTGTAAACATTCTATTTCAAGGTTGCACTTCACAAGCATTCCCACTAGTAAGTCTTCCCTGTGGGAATATACAGAAAAAAAAACTATGCATGCAGATGTAGAAAAAAAGGCCCTAAAACATAAAAATGAGCACCAATAAGGCATTATCCCACCCCAAGAGTATTCACAAAATTTTAATTCCACATTTACTCTACTCCCTCCAGTCCTAACACATTCTCTGCCGCAAAAGCAAGGCAATTCAGGCTGCTGTCATAACCTTACGTGAGGTACACTAAACATATCCTAAAGGATTTAGTAACAGCGCAAGAATAGAAGTTCCCTAAAACTGTTTGAGTCAACAACAATGACAATTTAAAATTAAGTTTAAATTAGACGGTTATGAGTGATTTAGAGGTCCTAAAAAAATTCTAGGTCAAGGCAACAGACATCTTATTATCAATATATGGTACAGACTGAGACAAGAGCCCACTGCAAGAAAGAAAATCTTCATCACTAAGAAAATCCTATTGGCAAGTTACGTGACAAATCCATGCCACACAGATACAGGACTGGTCTTACCCTGAAGCTCAGTGAGCTTCAGAATGAAGTTCATTGAGAAGGAGCTTCAATTAAGCCCAACCCTCTTTCTAAATCAGCATCAGCTCCATCAGGTTGCCAGGACCATATCCAATTGAGTTTTGACCATTTGCAAGGATGGAGACTTCCCAACTTTCCTACGTCATCTGTGTCAGTGCTTACCACCCTCAAAGTAAAAATGCCTGTGTATGGGGAATTGTGTTCTGATTTAATTTCATGTGGGTTTAGCTTCAGTCCACAGTATCCTGTTTTTTCACCAGGCGTAACGGGAAGAGTCCGGCTCCCTTTCACTCAATCTCTCATACCAGGTATTTAGACACAAGGATAAGATCCCCCATGAGCCTTCTCTTCTCCAGGTTGAGCAGTGCAAGCCTCTCCCCGTATGAAGGATGCTCCAGTTCCTTACTAATCTCCAGCCCCTGAATCATAAGTGTTACTTTTGGCAACCCAACTGACTGTCCAATAATTCCAAAATGCAAGCTGTTTCTCATACCTTCCTGGAAGAAATCACAGGACACTAAGGGACATCAGACAGCAGCATAGAAAACTATGATTTCAGCCACTGAAGCACAAAACATGGAATACTAAAATTGTCTCATTGGCATATATAATTTCTTTTTTAAGCAGAAATAAAGCTTAAAATTTTAATGCTACCAGATATTGTGGTTTGATGGGAAAAAAAAGAAAAAGCCCTTCCACTAGGATAAGCATTGTAGTTTTAAAAGATTCATGAAAAAGTAGTTATTTCTAGTACTGAAGCTATGGAGTAGACTAACATTTATTGCTGAAAAGCATCTGCAGCCATTATATGCCTTCTAAGCCCTCCTGACAACAGCATGGTTAAGGAATTTTAAAATAAATGAATAAATACATAAATAAATAAACCCAACCAAAAAACCGCCCAATTACATCCTGAATAGTTAAAATGTCAGCTTCCTGGGAGGTAGGAGGTAGGGAAAAGTTGTAAGCAGGCAGAAGTGCCAGGACTGCCATCCAATTCTCTGTTGTACGTAAGGAAGTCTTAAAGAGCTTTTTGTAAGAACAAAGGAGTAACTCACCCTTATTTGGCTTGTTGCTCTCTGTGCATAAACATCTGCAATAGAAATGACTCTAAGTAACTAGTCCTTTTCATTCAGACCAGTTTCCTGGAACCACAGGGGAATCACTCAATGGACTTATTATGTATCAGGTAAGCACAAGCCATCAGGTCACATAAAAGCGTGGATGTCACATAAAAGCATGGATGTGTTGGTCTTGCAACAGCGGAGTGGGCTCAATGCCAGTCCACCTGGAAAGCCCACAAAACCTCCTTCCATATCAGAGAACTGCTAGGTAAGGCACTGTTCTTCCTTCCCAGCTCAGCCACTGGGCTCTCACACAGCTCTGCCACTTGCTCTATTCTCCTACTCCAGCATCGTAAAGACTGAATGTGTAATAGGCTACACACATACGTGCACATGCACACACACACACACCCTGCCCACTCCCCCCCCCCAAATTAAGTCCCATAATATGAGGTCTAAGAGACCTACGTGGAAGCCATGCAGGGAATCTGAAGAGACTCACTGAAGAGAATGAGCTTCAAAAATTGAACTGGAAAGAGTACATATGTTGGAAGACAAATAGGAGAAAGTATGCATGGTAGGAGGTATAACTTTGGGGAAAAGTAGGAAGAGAAAAATGATAAAGAAAAAAGAGCAGCAGCATGTGCCAAAAATAACTTCTCTCTAACTTAATGATCTTAATCTTATATTCCTATGAACTACCTTAAAAATAGCCTGAAAACACACATTTTAAATTTCATCGGAAAAATTTAAAAGTCCTTGTCACATCCACCAGAATACCCAATACTTCAGAAGCCAAGCATTACACTTGAAAAAATACTAAAGGACAAATTACAGTCCACACTGAGTCATTTGTTTGTTTTAATCTATGTGAGAAGTTATTAAGATAGCTCAATTTTCATAGAATCACATCAAATTTCCACCTACATCTACAAATTCTTAATTCAAGAACCCTGTACATAAGTAACATTCAATAAACCTCCTAAGTTATAATAGAGGTTTCTGATTGCTTTGAGCATTTTACCACAGAACCTAGAACTAGTTCAGGCAAAGCAGCACAAGTACCCTTACTGGTAAGGAATAAGGTAGATGAACCACACTAAAACTGGGCTGTTATAATTAATCTGGTCCCAGTACCCAGCCTCAATGTGGCACTGATCTAGAAGCCAACCTCACAGAAAACATTACAGTTTTCAGCACAGACACAGCCTTATCCCTTTGAAATTCTGAATAGAAAGAATTTTGCACACAAGACAATACTTATATAGCCTATGAGAAAAATGTGAAGTGGACAGAAGTACCATTTTCCATATCAAGAAGAAGTTGATTTTACTAAGAAGCCTACCAGTTTTATTTATGATGTTAAAAAGGAAGGTCCTTCCTAGTTCTATATTCCTTCCTCCCTGGCCTTGTAAATATAGCACTTTGCTAATTCTGACAAGATTCCAGAATTTGTACATTTCTGACAGAATTTAATCCTATTATCTGCTGCATCACTCAAGGACTAAGATGACAAAACCCTGTCTCTCAGAATGGTTAAATTCCAATAAAATCGTTTCGACTGTTAAATAGCTTTTCAAATTCAGGTATCTACAAACCCCTTGCTAAAGAGATTAGCAATAGCTATTCAAAACTTATCTCTAGATAAGCATTTATATCAAAACATGTGACTGTCTCTGTGAGAATCTTAATGCTATGAGATTTAAAAGCCTCCCTTAGTAACAGGCCTGATTTATATACATTCATATTTACAAGGCTGTCATCCACTTTTTCCTGATAGTTCAAACACAGCCAAGTAAGGGTAGTTCCATCAAGTAAAATTTAACATTAGGAAAACTGGGAAGAAAACCTGACTAGCTGTTTTGGTGGAAGACAAAATTGGGGTAGGGCTAGAGCAAATTCATGTAAAATCTGGTAAACTGTGTCAACAAAAACCAATGAAATGTAAATAGAAAAGCAACATTTTTAGTAAAGCACAAACCCACCCTTCACATTCATATTTTTACTAATACTGTTCCTAACATGGTCAACATTTGACTTGCTTTTGAGGGATGCACCCTTCAGAATAAGCATCACTTTCAGTCCAATTCATGGAGAAATGATCACTTCTTAAATCTAACCAAAAAATGCAACGATTCTTTTTTTTTTAATTGGCTAACAGAACAAAGTATCAATTGTTCACCAACTTGTAATATGACAACCAAGTCAGAAAGGAAAATTCTGCCAGGATCAGGACTCTGACTCAAGGCTTATGGTATGGACAAAGAAAAAAAAGAAAAAAAAAAGGAAACAAAAAAGTACTTCTGCTTATCACTCTTCTGCGAACAACTGTTACTGAAAAAGCTGCAGATAATGTTTCAGAATTGGAAAAATCATTTAGTCATGATATTTGAGCAGCATCCATATACCATTTAGGTTCACTGTGCAGAGGTAAATCTGCTTCAAGACCTTTTTCAAAAGATGCCATCACAACATTATTCTGGGAAAATAAGACAGTAAAGAATAAATACTTCTGCGTATACAGTTAGACAGCTCTTGTCAAATCCACTATTCAGTAAAACTAAAAAATAAATATCCTCAAAATTTTAATTTTTAATTCATTCAGCTACTTGTTGAAGTTTTCTGTGAGTTGTGCACTCTTTAATGAGATTTTGTAAAATAATGTCACCATGGGTTACATTCTTCTGTAGCTTGAAAAGTACCTAGAGGCTGTGCAACATAAGGTCAGTCGGTCAGACTTCACTGCCCTAGTATACTTCCCAAGAAAGGGAAAGATTCTGGAGATGCTAGGCAGGTGCTTTCATTAAGGTTAGTACCTCAATATGCATATAGCATGTGCAGAGACATTCCTTTCTCTACAGTTCTCTAGATTATTATACTTCTACAATATAATATTGCACAACCAAAATATCCTTTGATCTCTTCACAATTCTAGTCAATTAGACAAATTCAAACACACTGCAATGGGTCAAAATGAATTTGATTGGTCATTGGTAGAGTAACAAATTTTTCTTTTAGACTATTTTTATAGAATCATAGAGTTGTTAGGGTTGGAAAGGACCTTAAAGGGCAGGGACACCTCATGCTACACCAGGTCAACCAAGGCTCTATCCAGCCTGGCCTTGAACAACACCAGGGACGGAGCATACACAACTTCTCTGGGCAACCTATTCCAGTGCCTCCTCACCCTTAGAGCAAAGAATTTCTTCCCCATATCCAATCTAAACTTCCCCTGTATAAGTTTGAACACATTAACCCTTGTCATATCACTACAATCCCTAATGAAGAGTCCCTCTCCAGCATTCTTACAAGCTCCCTTCAGATACTGGAAAGCTGTTATGAGGTCTCCACACAGCCTTTTCTTCTCCAGGCTGAACAGCCCCAACTTTCACATCCTATCTTCATACAGGAGGTGCTCCAGTCCCCTGATCATCCTCGTGGCTCTCCTCTGGACTTGTTCCAACAGTT
>JANRGW010013174.1:0-25348 GCA_024733675.1 Psilopsiagon aymara
GGGCGGGGGCAGCGGAGCTCCCGGCCCGGCTCCGGCTCCGGCTCCGGCTCCGGCTCTGGCTCCGGCTCTGGCTCCAGCTCCCGCGCCCGCCCCCGGGCCGCGCTGCCCGCCGCGGGGGTGGTGGCGGAGGGGGGTCCCCGACGGGCTCTATATAAGCGGCTGCAATGGGTCTGCCGGCAGACCCGAGCGGCGCGGCGGGGAGGCGGCGGTCGGGACCATGGCGACGGGCGCCGGGCAGGGCCTGCCCGCGCTGCTGCTCCTCCTCCTGCTCCGGCCGTGCGAGGCAAGTGCGGGGCGCCCGGCGGGTGTGGGGGGAGCCGGCTGCAGGTCCAGCTCCTGTGACCCGGCCCTTGCGGCCACTTTGTCCCCGCAGGTGAGCGGCCGGGAGTCGGCGTGTGCCCTGCCCTGCGTCGGGAGCTGCCCGGCCGAGCCGCCGCGCTGCGCGCCGGGGGTGCCCGCCGTGCTGGACGGCTGCTCCTGCTGCCTGGTGTGCGCCCGGCAGCGCGGCGAGAGCTGCTCCGCGCTGCTGCCCTGCGACGAGAGCAGCGGCCTCTACTGCGACCGCGGCCCCGAGGACGGCGGCGGCGCCGCCGGCATCTGCATGGGTAGGTGGCGGCGGGGCTGGGGGGCCGGCAGCGCGCCCCGGGGCTGCCGCTGTATCGCTCTTCCCTCGCCTTCCTTCGGGCCAAGCAAGCTCTTCCTGGGCTGCATGCGGGCGAGGGCTCTCTGAATAGCTGTCAAGTGCGGCCCGCTCGCTGGTAGGGGGCCCTCAGTGAAATGCATCTGCTTTGCTCTCTAGTGCTGGAGGGAGACAACTGCGTGTTCGACGGCATGATTTATCGGAACGGAGAGACCTTCCAGCCCAGCTGCAAGTACCAGTGCACCTGCCGAGATGGGCAGATCGGCTGCCTGCCGCGCTGTAACCTGGACCTGCTGCTCCCCGGCCCCGACTGCCCTTTCCCCAGGAAAGTTGAAGTCCCTGGAGAGTGCTGTGAGAAGTGGATCTGCGACCCTAAGGATGAAGTGATTTTGGGAGGTTTTGCTATGGCTGGTGAGGAAATGAAAACTATTTATCAGAGTCATTGTGAGGAGGAGGTGATATCACGCTGGAGATATCCATGGGGTTGCCAAATATAAGACGTACTGCTTTGTGCAGTTGTTTTTTATGATCCTTTTTCTCATCTAGAGTCACTAGTAAGTATAACAGTGGTATGAATAAATGATAGGTAAAATAAATGATAGGTAAAAGGAAATGCAGGCAGAGGATGAATGTGTGTAGCAGTTTCAAAAGGTAGTTAAGATAGTTCCCAATTGCTGTTTATCTGGTACAAGGTAGTTCTGCGAGTAGAATAAAACAGGCGAGATCATAATCCTCCAAATATTACCCCCTAAATCAAAGCTGCAGTCTTGCCAGTTGCTGGGCAAGAATATCATTACATCATAAATATTATTGTAATGGCTTAGTCTGCAAGAGACTTTCCCCACAGCCCTAATTCCCCAGCTATTACAAGTGGTCAGCATGGCAGCTAAAATGCCAACAAATTCCTGTCTGTCTGTGCTAGAGCTCTTGCCATTATTGTTGGTATTAAAAGCATTACAAAGTGCTTGGAGAAGCAGTGGTTATGAACACAGCGAGGGAATTTGAAAAAAAAAAGTCCCATTCCAAAACACAGAACCCATAAAGTGCTTTTGTAATTGAAAAAAGCTACGTAATATTTTCACCGTTTTCTTATTGAATTAGACTATCAGTTGAACATGAATTTTCATAAGCTACTTTACTGACGGTTGAGGGCACTGCATTTTCTTCCAGTCACTGCTCTTAGTGGTCTTAAGTGGTTAGTTATGCTGAAACTCGGCTAATCCATTTGAAAAACAAGTAAGGAAGGATCCAGGAAGAAAAGCCATAATAACTTTTCAGAGTGCTACCAAGTGTTCGTTGTGAGGCACAGAAGGACTAAACAAAAAGCTTGCCACCCTTCTGCTGTCTTTCCTTTGATTTGTCTGACAGTGACAAGCTAATCGATAAAATGCCTATGGATGGATCACCTTCATTCTTTCAGGCAACAGCCATCCCTCTTGGGAGACCACCCTGGAGCTTTACCATGCAAAAGACAGAAGTGTTGATGCAAAGAAGCTTAACAGCCAGAGCTGTGACTGACAACTCAGTTGTGTTGCCTCATTCTCTTTACTCCAGTAGCTGCTGGACCAAACCATACAGTTAGTTATTTGCAGAATACAGCTTAACACTGGCACGAGGGCAGGATGATGATTAGACATGGCTTGCCTTTGAGTAGCTGTTATAACTCCTGGAAATTACTCAATTTCTCCCTCCCTCCCATCGCCCTGGCTATAATCTGTCAATAATTGAATGGGTCAGGTGACTTTATGACTCTTGGAAAGCAAGGCTGATTATTAGTTCAGCCTCTCTCAAATCATATCTAATATAAATATTTTTTATTATGTAGCTTCAGAAAAAATTGTGAAGTATTTCCATTTGAAAGAGTGAGGAATAAGGAGTTACTAAAGCAAAGTTCTAAAGTGGTTAAAAATTTGGCAATAATTCTTCCAGCTATGGACTTATGTGAACTGGATCTAAATGCTTTGCTGATTACTGAGTTGTGCACCTTTCTATTATTTTTAGATGCAGGAAGATGTTATCCAGGGAATTTTAAATATTAGAATTCCTAAATTCTGTCAAAAGCATAGATTTGGACCTTTCTTTGTCTCTTTGTTCCTTCTCAGATGTTATAAAACTTAATCAGATACTGGGTTTTCACGCAAGCTTCTAATAAAATTCTGTGGGATTTTGTCTCCAGCCTACAGACAAGAGGCCACACTCGGGATTGGTGTGTCGGATTCAAGTGCCAATTGTATTGAGCAGACAACAGAATGGAGTGCATGTTCCAAAAGCTGTGGAATAGGCTTTTCCACCCGTGTTACCAACAGAAATCAACAGTGTGAGATGGTGAAGCAGACACGACTTTGCATGATAAGACCTTGTGAAAATGAAGAGCCCTTTGATAAGGTATGCTGCAAAGAGTTGCAATGGAGCAGAGTCTCTTCAGCTCTTAATTCCAAGGTTGTGATACTGTGGTCTAGAATGCTCCAGGTGTGCAACATGTGATAGATGCCCCATCCCTGGCAGCATTTAAGTCCAGGCCGGATGTGGTTCTGGGCAAACTGATCTAGTTGAAGATATCCCTGCTCCTTGCAGGAGAGGTTAGACTTCATGACCTTTAAAGGCCCCTTCCAACCCAAACCATTCTATGATAATTTGAGCCATCCCAAAGAGATCAGATGTATTGTGTGTGCAGACTATTTCAACAGCTCAAGCAGTCTAACTTGTCCCACAAATGCAATTGTACTACCCCTCCATATACTTGCTCTAGTCATGCAGAATGGGTATGTCAGATTTCCAGTTTGTTAAGCATCTGGAACTGCAGAGAAATGTGTGAAATCCTGCAAAATATGCTTGGGTAAATTAAACTTATCTTAATCCTTTTGATGCTTTTTCCAAAAGCAAATCCAACACTGACTCTTCAGGTGCAATAAATGCATATCCAAAGAAGCTGTCTCTTGCTGCTTCTACACATGATATAAATGTTATTGTCAGGGATAACAAATAGTAAGAGGACCATCACTTCACATAATGTTCTGAGTGCTGGAAGTATTGCTAAGGCCTTTGCTGAATAGTGTGTTCAGTTTTAAATACTGAGTTTTGAAAAGAATTTGAAACATTTGGGAAGATTTGGCTAAACTTAACAAGAATGATCAGAAGTCTAGAAAACATGTCTAGGGAAAAACTGATTAAACTGAACTTCTTCTGAATGTAAGAGAACAGAGATGTGTTCTCGTAACTTGTCAGATATTGCAGCCTGTTCCAAGTCCATGGGGATACAACAAGAAATAGTGAGTTTAGACTGCATAAAAATTAAGACATGAGTGAAAAACTTCCAAGCAGTAACAATAATGAACTGTTAGGATTGTCTGGGGCAGATGTGGAGTCGTTGTCACTGAAGACTTCCAAGGACAAGTTAGACAACCATCTGTTAAGAATTAACATGGATGAAGCTGGTTCTGCTTTGGTTCACAAGAATGGTGTATGACTCTCAACGTTAGTTTTGGCCCTCATTTTATCTTACTGCATCTAGTCCTGTAACTTGTTCATGTGGCTTTCTGACTCTTTGTTTCACTAGCCTGAGTTTTCCAGTATAGTTTCATAATGAATGTTGGTTTGGCTTGTCTTACATGACAAGAGTGAGCTTTTATTTGTCATCTTTTATTGGCCCAATAACACACTGCTGTCAAAGGGCAGATGCTGCAGGAGCTACCTGTAAGTTACTACTAAAGCAGCTGCAGAGTCTGTTGCTGTTGTATGAACGAAGACAGCAAATTTAAGTTTTCAGAGTAAACCTATTCCTTGCATGTCAATTTTTAACTGCTTTCTGTCTTCTGCAGTGATATATCTAATATCTCTTAATATTTCTCTTAGAAGGGGAAGAAGTGTATCCGAACAAAGAAGTCCCTGAAAGCCATTCGCTTTGAATACAAGAACTGCACTAGCGTGCAGACATACAAGCCTCGGTACTGTGGTCTCTGCAACGATGGGCGATGCTGTACCCCACACAGCACCAAAACGATTCAGGTTGAGTTCCGCTGCCCTCAGGGCAAAGTCCTAAAAAAGCCAATGATGCTGATCAACACCTGTGTCTGTCATAACAACTGTCCTCAGAGTAACGTTGTTTTCTTCCAGCCATTAGATCCGACCTCTAATGAAGCAAAAATATGAAAAGCACAAGTTAGGTAGCCCAAAAGACAGAAAGAGTTCATACAAAACTTGACCCACAATCAGGTGAATATAACAGTTGCATACATAAAATACCTGAGATGTTTCCCAAAACAGTCTAAGCTCTTTTGGTTTTCCTGTAGTTTATTAAATACCTCATTTTACATTTTCTCCCTCCAAATGTATATTATTGATTTGAAGGAAATGTTGTACCTTGGACAGAGCCTTCTTTCTTTGATGATGGCATAAAGACTGCAAAACTAACAGCTAGACTTTCTCTTAGGGTTAAGGGTATCCATGCCTGGAGTCTCAGTAGCTGTAAGACTGGACTCTTTAAGAGTAAATGAATTCCTCGGGGAATGCATGATACCATATCACATAAGCTTCCAGGTTCTTAACTTCACTTTGCATAATGCATATAAACACTTATGCAGTGGGGGCTTTTTCCCCTATTCTAATGAAACTCTGTTTCTGATGACAGTAAAAATCTTACAGATGAAAGTATTGCATACTTGCATCTTATAAAATACCTTCTATCTATACCTCCAACTTCCTCTGAGGATTAAGTTTGCACATAGCTCCTGAAATGACACAGCTAAGATCTCTTATCCAAAAGTATAGCAGATTGATAGCTGACAGCAATTTCTCTTTGGTAGCTTTACTAGCAATCTAATCCAAAACGCACTGAAGTCAGCATTGTAGGAGAACTTGGTTCAACCCAGTGTGTGCCTGTAGATATAACTAGATACAAAATTTCTGTAAATTCCTTTAAAATGCTAGCTGTATCATATGGTGCTTTATATCTTAGAAAGGTGTATATGTAAATAGAAACTGTATATATTGTAATATAGCTTTACTAATTAAATAAACTTTATGTGACTAAAAATATTTTTTCCTAAAGTTGTTTTTCTGAAACTAGCAACTTCTAACAGCTAAAAAAAGTGGGAAGAAAAGGGATCTGCAGACTCCTAAGACAGAAGACCCTGTCTTGTGATGTTCTTAGTGTACCTCACTAATCACTGTCCTGACAGGTATGGAGTGTCCTGGTGCAGGTGAGGATGAGTAATTTGTGAGGCACACATTAGAAGAGAGATCTCTTTCAGGGTAAGTTAGCCTGGGAGATAGGATGATGCAAATAAAGTTAGATTGGGATGTGGTGTGCCCTAAAACAGTGGTGGTGGAGAAGAATAATTGTATGACTTGGAGTTTGGGTTTGGGTCTGAAGTACTAACAAAGAATTTGAGTATTTCAGCATTTCAGCCTCCCAAAAGCAGCCTGTGAGCCTGCTTGTGCTAGATACTGTATGGCAATAATATAGAGCTTGAGGGGGGCAGTCTCATGTAAAGGTGGTGAGGCACTGGAATGGGTTGCCCAAGGAAGTTGTGAATGCTCCATCCCTGGCGGTGTTCAAAGCCAGGTTGGACATAGCCTTGCGTGATACGGTTTAGTGGGGGGTGTCCCTGCCCATGGCAGGAGGGTTGGAACTAGATGATCTTAAGGTCCTTTCCAACCCTAACTATTCTATGATTCTATGATTCTAAATCATTAATGTAACGAGATTGTGCAAATAGGTCATAAGTACAGCTGTGCAGACATTCAGCTGCTTAGACTCTGAGACCAAGCTTAGCTCAGTGTATGTCTATTTTTGTTAGAGAAACCAGAGTAGTACTTATGCCACAACTGTATTTACAACTGTGTGGTAGGAAACAATTCTCTCTTAAGAAAAAAAAGCAGGCAGCCAAATCTCAGCATATTTGGCCTAGCATCCTTCTCTGGAGGGAGCTAGCAACTTCCAGTTTGGCAATGCACACCAGGGTATTTGGCTCCAGGTTAAGACTCCTAAATTTGGTGTCTACATATAGATATCTAGATGCCCTTTTTAGCCAATGAAGCCTAAAGTAAAACTGGGAGCAAGCATCAGCAGCTGAAGTATGTTAGTAACTTAAGTCATCCTTGAAAGTATGAGGCACTGATGCTAAACCCCATACTGGTTCAGTTAAGGTTAGATAGACCTTGGGTCCTCACCCAGACTCCTCCTTGGCTTCCCCCACTAACGGCACAGCTGACAAACTTTTTTGCAGCCATTGTGATTGTTTTCAACACACCCCTGCCTACTTATGCTGTTCAAACAGCTGGAACAAGCCTAGTCGTGCCCCTCATCAGGCATGTGCTCATGCATACATGCACACTCTCTGCCTTTCCACTTGTGAATTCCCAATCATAGAATCATGGAATAGTTTGGGTTGGAAGGGGCCTTTAACGGTCACCTAGTCCAATCATGCCTGCAATAAGCAGAGACATCTTCAATTAGATCAGGTTTCTCAGAGCCCCATCCAACCTGGCCTTGAATGTTGCCAGGGATAGGGCATCTGCCACTTCTTTGGGCAACTTTTGCCAGTGTTTCATCATCCTCTGCATAAAAAAATTATTTCATAGTTTCAGTCTGAATCCTGCCTTTTTTAGTTCAAAGCCATTACCCCTTGTCCTGTTGCTACAGGCCTTAGTGAAAGTTTGTCCCCATTTTAATTATAAGCCCCTTGAAGCATGGAAAGGCCACAATAAGGTCTTCCCCAGAGCCTTTTTTTCTTCTCCAAGCTGAACAACCCCAACTGTCTCAGCCTTTCCTTATAGACAAAGTGTTCCAGCCCTCTGATAATTTTCATTGTCCCCCTCTGGACCCACTCCAACAGGTCTATGTGTCGCTAATGTAAAGAGTCTGTAATGTTCTTGCTCATTTTGCACCCCAGCACCTGCTGGAAAATGCTGATTGCTGGAAAGCATGAGGCCAAGACTCCTCTAGGTGGCTGAGGAGTGGTTAAGAGGCAGGTTAGAATCTAGGAAAGAGGGAAGAAGGATTATTTAAAACTACTTTCTCCTCACATCTTATCTGCCCCTCCTGAGAATCAGGCTGGGTTGTGCAATGTTTTCCAAATATAACGCTACCTTTATGAACACCAGAATTATTGAAGCCTCAGTGTGTTTTTACAATGCTCTAGGATTTTAGCAGGAAAAATATCTTTTGGAAATGAACACAATTGCATTCTCTGGACAAAAGGAGCCGAAGATCTGACACAGTTCTCCACTGTCTTTTAGACTATATACATAATACCAATTCTGTGGCTATTTTTACCTCAACTCACTCAATGCAGCTTTTCATCTGGTATCAGTTTTGCTATATTCATTTGGATTTGGTTTACTTGAATATGATGCTTACTATCTTAGTCTTTGGGCCAGTTTCAGTATGTTCCTGCAAAAGGTCATGACACTGATTTAGTTAAAAACCAACAATGGTGTGCCAAGCCTGTGACATTTGTATAAATAAACCCCAGTGATAAAATCCTGAACATTTATGATTTAGGATTAGTGATGGCCAAACAAGCAAAGTTAAATGATTCAGATTGAGAAAAATTAAATTATTCAAATGTCAGCAGTTCATTTTTCATATCTCCAAGGATACCCATCTGAGCATTTCAGGGAACATCACTCGACATTCACTGTATGGGTCTATACAGTGCCATGATACGTTGATGGAACAAACACAAAATATGCTGGTTGACTTATTCATGCCATACTCTCTGAACAAATTTACCTTTTCTTTGCTAGTACTGTCCCCCAAAATAAGCTTGTTAGAAGCCTTATCTATCTATCTATCTATCTATCCGTCTATCTATCTATCTATCTATCTATCTATTGACTTTATGATTTTTTGATTGTAGGGCTAGGTGGGGTAGGTACCCTTCAGAGAGTTGGTGCTGACGATCACCCCTTACAGCACATATACCTAGTAGAGATATTTGTAGCTACTTTCAGCTTCCAGGACTGTTTCATTTCTAGGACTTCATTAAAGCAACATGCTTCTTGCGTTTAATCTACTTTAAATTTCTCTAATGAAGCAAAGACTTATTGCAAACATGCCTTTTTTTTTTGCCTTCACTGACCAAGTAAGACCAACTGTCTTATGAGTGACACTAGAGTGAAAACCTCACAATGAGTAAAATACTACAGTTGATTTCAGTAAGATCATGGCTTCATCCTTTCTGTTTTCCATTATAATTCTACAAGTAGTACAATAAAAACTTCAGGAAAAATAGAATTCTTTTCTTTCTAGTCCACACTATAATTTGCCTTCATTCTACGTTTATTAATTTATATCTGTGTGAGAGGGTTAGGAAGAAATTTAGTTACTGTTGCTAGTCCCAGGATGTATGTCTTATGCTAAATCTGAACTTCTTGAAATAACTTTGTATTTCTCTACTCTGGCAACTTGCTACACTGGAATTTATTTTTCTTATTATTTTTTTTGGAAACAATAATAAAATAGTTACTTTATACCAAAGCTTTCTATATGAACTCTGGTTTCAAAAAGCTATTCTAGTTATATCTACCATGTTAAATTTTGTAATATGAGCTTCCAGTGCAGGCACAAAACGTAGTGTGACCTGGGGGAAAAATCTACTCTGATTTTCCCAATACCAATCCCCAGTTTATGCATTATGCAGGCATGAACACTTGTTTTATGACCAGAGGTACTGTGCAGATATCAGTCAAGATACCTACCATGCAGTTGTGAAAGGAATAGTTTACTTGCAAATATCGAGTAAATATGTTTTACATTTGTTTAAATCCCTGCAGTTAACATCATTAATTCTATAACTGCGCAAGGTTAGAACTAACAGCCTGTTTCTATATGGTGAAGCCTATCTTTAAAATCTCATGTTCTCTCCGTGGACTGTAGAGGGAGTCCAGTAGATTGTCTGTCAGTGATATTTCTGGAGTAGAATGAAATGAATCTCACATTAAGCCTCTCCACTCAGAGAAACAGTAAGGAATAGCCATTGATATTCAATTTATTTAATTGAATGATCTGTAGATTCTTGCAAACAGGAAAAATACTTATTTATATAACGAGAAATAGATTTGTCAGCCCTGGACATATGAATAGTCACATTAAAATAATGCAGAAAATTTTCCTACTGACCTAAAAGGCTTCAGTGTTCATGGATGTTGACCTGTGGTTGTTATTCTCAATGTCAGGAGAAAATACTGCCCCCAGAATATTGTGTTTCAGTTCATACAGGGGGACATGTATATTTCTTCTCCTAGATTGTTTCTCCTCTTCATTCTATCAGCACGAGCTGAGTCTGTTTTCTACCCTTTTCCACATTTTTTCTTGCTTTTTTTTCCATAAAATGATCTTTTTATCTCAGTTCTCAAAGTCCACTCCTTATTATTAATTTCTACAGTGCCCTCATGCAGTAAATTAAACATACATATCCCATTGCCAGAGGCCTTCCCCATGCACCTCATGCACCCTGCGCATCCTGCCTTCTCCCTTTCTCCAAGTCTTGCAGCCTGCAGGGTACATGTTATTTATGTCCATTGTGATTGCAAAAACACTTCCTTGGAGCTAATTGGAGCTTTTTGAAGCATATAAAGTCTTATTTTGCTGGAGGTAAAGAATAAAGGGTACTTTAAAAGATATAAAGAGGATATTCTAAAGAGGAAAAGACGTGTTAAGGGACAGGGGGAGATTTGGTCTTCTGCACTTCTGGGTCTGGTTCATTAGAAACCCAGGCTCAGTACCTCATGTTGCCTCACTCAGAGAAAATCAGAAAGAAAGGATTTATCCATTAGGCCAAACAGAGACTTGAGCCTGCACTTAAACCAGGACTGTGGTCTGGCAATCAGGACAGAAAAATAAGCCCATGAAGCCCCTGTCAGGATCGCTAGTTTGGGTTCTTTTGAATTTTCCTCTCCCTCCCCCACCTCTGTTTTTAATTAAAAAATTGCACTTCAATGGAGAACTATTTGTTTTGTGCAAAAAGAAGCAAATCCCAGAAATACATGCACAGAGTGAGGAGGAATTAAGTCCTCTGGACTGCCTTTGTAAGCAACTACAATCATTGCTTGAATGCTTGAAAAGTTGCACTACCTTCATCACTTCGCAAAGACTGTCTTTTCAGCCTGTAACATATTAGGCTGTCTCCTTCACAAACAAAGTGCATCTCTTCAGAGAAAAGAATCAGACCTTCAACATTTTGCAAGAGTATACCTTTAGCACTCTGCAGCTATTGTTCTCACTCTGTGGGATATGAGCTTGTGATTGTACATTAACCTCTGTCATTCTCATGCCAGGACCATGCTAAGGGACATCCTTTTGCCACCACTGAATTGATTAGAGGGAAGGCGAAAGGGTCCGTCACTGGACACCAGAATTACAAGCGGTATTTCAATACAAATTTACAGGAAGTGATGGGTTTCAGTGGGATGGTCCAGATCCTCTCAAACCATGGAGAAGGGGGACACCTTGTGGTTACAGCTATTTTGTCCGGTCAAGGATGATAAACTATTTGGGGCTGCTGCTGCAAATAAGAAAGCATCTGAAAGGATAATGCCAACTGACGTTACTTGTGACAACTGTGACAGGTTATGGGGACATAAACAGTGGAGAACTGTCTGGTTTTTAAAGGTCTCCAGATTACCGTAAGTATTATGGGAGGCCCTTGTTTCCTTGGTGTGAATATACAATGCAAAAGAAAGTTTCTCATCCCAGAGGATTTCCAGTTAAGGGTGAAAGACACAAAGAATAAAGGAGAGGCCCTTTTTCTCTGGTTAGCACACAAGGCACTAAAAACTCAGAATACACAAGCAGCTTCTTCCCCACCACAAACAATTAGTGGCAAAACCAGGAAATGAGCCCGTTTCTCTTAAGTCACCATCTACGGACTTAACCACAAAGGCTGTGCTCCTTTACCCTTTCAAGTCCATCCTGCACTTCAGAGGATCATGTAGCAGAGGAAATGAAGCAATACGTGACTCTTAACAGAACTGGAGGGGTCTCACACACCACATGAGAGCTTTACAGTCTAGAAGGACAACAGCCACAGAGAAAATGATGGTCTTAGGAATGATGACTTTAGTCCACCATGAACAGGCTGTTTGCTGCATATGAAACAGATGTACTTACTTAATTTAATCTTACTTTATCTGAATGCATACCACCATGTTTTAGGTTACACACTGAGTGGTGGAGTATGGCTTTGCATTTCTCTTCCTTGGGATACTTGTGGAAGAAATGCCCATCTCTCACTTGCACGGACCATTATAGAATCATAGAATAGTTAGGGTTGGAAAGGACCTTAACATCATCCAGTTCCAACCTCCCGCCATGGGCAGGGACACCTCACACTAAACCGTATCACCTAAGGCACTGTCCAACCTGGCCTTGAACACCACCAGAGATAGAGCATTCACAACTTCCCTGGGAAACCCATTCCAGTGCCTCACCACCCACACAGTAAAGAATTTCTTCCTCATATCCAATCTAAACTTCCCCTTTTGAAGTTTAAACCCATTACTCCTTGTCCTATCACAATACAGAGTCAAGAAACTAGAGGCCAGTCAGCCTCACCTCAGCCCCAGTTCTACCTTGTAACTTGTCACCACCAGTGGCATCCATCAGAGGTCAATACAAGGGCTGACACAACTCAACACAGTCACTTACAACCTGGACTACAACATGGCTGCACTCTCAGTAAGTTTGTGAAAACAAAGAGAGAGAGGAGAATATGTTGCAGGGCTGGGCTGCTGTTCACAGGGACCCTGAGAGCTGGAGAAAGGGACAGCACAGACCTTGTGAAGTTCAACAAAGCCAAAGGCAAAGTCCTGTAGGTGGGACGGAATAACCCCAGGCAGCAACATGGGCTGGAGACCAACTGGCTCTGTAACAGCCCTGCACAAAAGGACCTGGGAGTACAGTGAAGGATCCGAGGGTCCTGGTGGACAAGTTGAACATGAACCACTCTGCAAGGGTGTACTGCTGAAAGCAAACTGTATACTTGCAGGTATTAGGCAAGAGCATGGCCCACAGTTCAAGCCCTTATTCCCCTCTGTTTAGCACTTGTGAGGTCACATCTGGATGCAACATCCAGTTTCAGGGTCCCCACAATACAAGAGACGCTGATAAACTGGAGACAGCCACTGTGATGGCTGAGGAACAGGGACACATGACAGACAAGGAGCAGTAGAGGGAACTGGTTTGCTTAGCCTGGAAAATATGAAGACCAAGGAGGGATCTAAAGGCAGTCTTCTGCTACCTAGAGAGTGTGGAGCGCAAGGAGCCATGAAGAAGATGGAGCCAGACCTTTCTCAAGAGTGTCAAAAGCAAAAAGAGGGTATATTAAGTTCAGTACAGCAAGGGGAATTCTTAGTAGAAGCAAGAAAAGAGTTCATGAAGAATGATATAGTACTGGAACAGGGGCCCAGAGATGCTATGGTAATCTCCACTTGTGGAGATCCCAGAACTCCATAGGACAAGGCCCTGAGCACTCTGATCTCACTTGGAAGCTAGCCATTCTCTGAGCAGGGGCAGGACCTTCTAAGATCCTTCAGGACAAGGAATCCCTAGGGTACAACTTGATTCTTGCTCACCTGGCCTGCATCCAGCCTTTCGGCCAAAGGGGCTTCACCTCTCCATCTAGGAAGGTCTTCACATAATCCTCTAGAGACTGAGCCTTATTCTTGCCAAGGTCATAACCATCCAACTTAATCTTCAACAAGTGGCAAAGCAGCTCCCTGAAGAACAGGAAGATTTCAAATACAGTTATGTGGATTAAGTGTCCCCAGTTGGCGGTCATTTTGCTTATCCAGGGCTGGATAACACCTTGGTACGCCTGGCTCTGCACGACATCTTGCTTCAGTAAAACAGATGCTATGCTGCCTCCGCAAGAAAGAGGAAGGGAAAAACATATTCCCTGCTCCATGTGTGCACACATCCATGTGCCAGGGCAGAAAAGACATGTTACCCTTTCCCATTTTAACCTCCTGAACCAGCAGAGGTACTAAAGCAGTGACATCTGTAATTGTGGCACTAACAGCCACAGAACTGAACCTCTCTGCTGACCTCTGTACTGAGAGGCAGTGAGAAGACAAGAAGCAAAGCTTGCTTTGTTCTAAGTGAATCAGCCATCTACAGACCAGCACCCCAATTTGTTACAGAAGCAGACAAAAAGGACAGCAAGATTGAGTCTCATTATCTTTTGTCACTCTTCCCTTCTCCCAGCACTCTCTTGTCAGAGCCCTGGGCTCCAGGGGCAGCAATCCTCAGGAACTGTAACTGCTTTCAGAACTGGAATCTAGTCTTGGTCAGAGTCTAGTCTGTAGGATTTCAGCAATGCAGCTGAATTCCCTCTTTTCCCAAATATCTGTCCCTCTCTCTTTTGGCCTCTGCACTTTTCTCAGAGTTGACCTGTGCCTAAGATCATCAATTTATATAAGGGTGAGATTTAATCAGTGGCTTCCATAAAGAGCACAGTCTGCCATAAATCTCCAAGCTGACTTACTACAGATGATCAGCACTGCTCTGAAAACAAGATACAGGTACCAAAATACTCCACTTCCAACTGCACAGAGTAAGACATGACACAGGTTCACTTAGTATCTAAATTATGCAAACCTGATTTCATCATTCCATTGAAACTTCTTTCGTGGTCCTGCAGAGCGCTTCCCTCCCTTTTCTTCATCCTCTTCATCATCAGAACAAACTCGGTCTCGCTGCTCTTTGTCCTTTTCTTCTTCCAGCATTCTAAAATGGAGACAATGTGAAAGTCATTATCCTGGAGATTCTAGGAGAAGGTTAAGTATCTCTGAACAACACTGTTCAGGTCTCAGTAGTCAATGGTAATACACACACAGAAAGAGGGTCCAAACCTCTTTCTTTGGTTGCAAGCTGAGCCAAGTGCTCAAGGTTAAGAAATCTCCCAATATTGTGAAATAAGAGACCATGGGACTAACCCAGCCTTCCTGTTCTCAGACTGCCATGATCCTAAAGGCACACCCTGCAGAAGTGAAACACCAGCCAGATTCCGATCCCATCAGTGCTGCTGCAGTTGGCATTGCCATGGGTAGCACAAAGACGCGCACAGCTTGATGAGGCCAATTAAGGCCCATCAGCAATTTCTGACTACAGAATAAAAACCGGTTTTAAACTTCATGAGAGCAAGCCTCCAGGTGACAGGGAGCCTGCTGAGCAGAGCTGCAGAAGTACAACATGCAAACAAGGGGCTTACTTGGAAAACTTGGCCTGAGTATGGGCTTGGCATTCCTCCTGGTACTTGGCCATCTGCTCTGGCATGGCCCTTCCAATGGCTTCCTTTAGCTTCTGCAGAGGTTCCTTCAACCGACCACCCTGGAGCAATCACCAAACAGACATGTTTTACATGATATCTTCCAGCCAGGACACCCAAATCTGGCACATCAAGACCTGCCCAGTCCCAGATCCACATCACCAGGTGCAGGGCCTGAACAGTGCTGGCTGGAGGACACTACCCCACCACAGAAGGTAGACAACAGCTGTGCTCCAGAGATCAGTGGTAACCTGCACACAAGATGGGGCTGTGCTGCCAAAGCCACTCACCTGCTCGTAGAGATAAAGCTTACGGGCTCGCTTGACCAGAGTGTCTTTGCTGCAGGGGAAGAAAGCAGCCAGGTGGGCATAAACCCCTGACCGGATCTGGCTGTTCAGCTCCCGGGTCTGCAGCTCGATGCTGAGAAACAAGACAAAAATGTTGAGGAGAACCTGGCAGGGGTTCTCTGCACAACATAAATGCAACCTCAATGCAACCTGAAGCGCCAGGGGCAGGGAGAGAGGAACAAAGTACAAGGCATATGCACGATGGTTCTTCAGGTTTTCAAGCAACAGACTTAAAGCCTTGACCCAAGCTATGGCTTTTAATCTGGTTTCAGAGAATCTTGAAAAGGAACAAAGAGATGTCAACCCCCTCATGTACTCTGCAGTTTTTCCTGGCAACTCAAGTGCAGGAGCATCAGGCAATGAGAAATGAGAGGTATGCACTACCGATGTCAGAATCTACAGCAGTCTAAAACCCAGGAGAATACAGATTCAAACTCTATCCCTTGGGCTTGAACTTACTTCCCAGTGAGAAGATCAGAGGTGCCAGTGTGCGCTAAACCCACCTACACTGTTACGTATCTTAGGAGAGCAGCTCTTTAAGCCACCTCTCAGTGTCACTAAGTGTAAAACTCTGTAACTGATTCTACAGCGAAGTCATACAAATACAAATCTCTTCTGAATGTGCTTAAAGTTTTCAGTTTGACAACTGATGACTTTGTGCAGTCAGCACTGGAATGCTGAAAGGTAGCAATCACCACTTGAAACACAAGGGAAACACTCCCAAACTTCTCTTCATCATTTCCCTCCAAGTGCTTGATAAACCTTAATGAAATTAAAGCCTCTGTGTAAGTGTTCTTAATCTGCCATGATCACAAAGCTGTGTGCATTCAGCAGCCTTCTCCAGGCACTTGAAGAAGAATGAAACCATTATTAACAAACTGCGTGAAGCAACACTGACATTCTGTAACTGGGGGACTTGATAACACAGAGCAGTGATGGAGCTCCTCCAGTTTGCACAGAAAGCCAGTTGTACAGAACAGCTGTAGCCCAGTCATAAATATATATATTATATATGTATATATATTAGCTTATATATAAATATATTCCATATAACCTCAACAGCAAAGAATATGCCTGACATTTCTGACAGGGACAGATTTACTGCTCTTCTATCAAGTTAGAATCACAGGTCAAGTGACCAAATTTAAGTACATGGATATCAAGCATCATCTTGAGACCAAAGGCCTGGATATAGCCCCTCCAACATTCTCCTACCTCAGAGATACATCGTGCTTCACCTGAAAGTCGCTTCCAGGTGACTTTCATGTTACTCTAGGCATGTTCTTTCTGGAGAAACCCCACAACTCCTGCTAAACCTGCTTCTGAATTTACCAAAAATGCTCTGCCTAGTATCCTCCTTTCCCATTCTTCTCCCCCAGCAGCACTTACTCCAATATGATGCTGTTGATGTCCTGAGTGAAGAATCTCTGTCTGCCTTCTCCCTCAGCAGCTCTGGCAGCCTGAATATTAGGAAATAACACAAGGCACCATCAGTTCCCATATACAGACACGCACAAGCAAGCAGCAAGGGCATCACCCGCAGAGGTAAAAATATTGTCCCACTCTGCTCAGTGCTTGTCAGGCCACACCTGGAATACTGTGCTCAGTCTTGGCCCCTGCTATATACAAAAAAGATGGGGACAGGCTGGAAAGGATACACGGGTCACAAAGATGATCCAAGGACTAGGAAACACGTGTGGAAAGCCTGAAAGTGCTGGACTTGTTCACCACTGAGTCAAGAAAGCTCAGGGGAGACCTTAAGACCATGTGCCAGTATTTAAAGTGTGTCTACAAAGAAGACAGAGACCCCCTTTCTACAAGGAGTCACATGAGAAGAGGAGGGATGATGGGCACAAGTTGCTGTAGGGGAGATTCTGACTGGATACAGGAGGGAAATTTTTCCCAGTGAGAACAACCAGCCCCTGAAATAAAGCCCCCAGGGAAGTGATGACTCCTCAACACTTGGACATTTTTAAGATTCAGCTGGACAGGGTGTTGGGACATCCACTCTAGATCATGCTTTGCCTAGAAAGGCTGGGCCAAATGATCCCTGAAATCCCTTCCAACCTCGTGTTCTATGATAGTCCAGTGGTTTTTAAACCACCTCAGAGCACAGTTTTATTGATCAAACTCTTCAGCTACCTGCTGCAGATGGGCTAAAAGCTGCCCCCATCAACAGGCAGAAGAGAGGTTGTGTCCCTTCCTTTTTGCATCCTCAGTTCAAGTCCAACCCTGCCATCTAAACTGGTAAAACCACATCCTGCCAAAGACCATATGAGGCCATAGAGCTTCTGAACAGGAGAGATGATCCTAGTCATGTTGAATGAGGGTCAGGGATACTTACCCCCAAGCTTTCTAGCCCAATCTGGACACTAAGCCAAGAAACCAACAGAAAGAATAGCAGCCCTAGGGGATGTGTTATTCCCAATGAACACCATGGAAACTAAAAAGAAAATAATGAATAAATCCTGTTCAGGAAGCTTCCTGAGCTATGACTGCAGCACACACAGTGCTGCCCAAACATCACACCCATGGAAAACGTGTCCAGGGGGGAATAATTCCAAGAGCTGAACAAGATAGCAGAAAACTGCCAAGAGTTTTCACACACTTCTGAGTGAGGCTGTAAACAAAACTGGGATTGACCACAAGGCACCACATCAAGTTAGTGATTCCTTGCATGGGAAAGGAGACCAGGAAAGAAGGACAGGGCCTGACTCTGAAATCCCTGATTTAAGACTCCAAGGTTGGGCTAGGAAGTGATCGATTTATGCCCAGAAGGGGCACATTCCTCTGTCAGCAGCCAGTCACACACAGCTGTGATATCCAAGGACAAGGCCCAGTGCTAAAGAGAATCCTCAAATAAGAAGGAGAGGGTTAAAGTCAAACCAATTCAAGTAGAAGAGGAAATGCCTGGAGGCTCCATTTAACTCAGGAGATGTTCCCACCTGCTGGGATGAAGAGACCTTTCCCCCACAGAGGTCTGGCACCTCTTCCTTCCCACATGCAACAGAGCTTATGTCCCAGATTTCTAACTGACCCCAACACTTCAGTTTGTTTCTCCACCAGTTTCTTTCCTTACCATACACAGCTCACCAACAACAGGCACAGCAGCAGGAAAATCTGTGGGTAGTGTGCTATTAGCCTATCTTGAGGCAACATAACAATCAACTTGGTATCATGAGAGCCACCATAACATTCTCCTTTAACTCAGGTATAGTTCAGGAACAGCTGTTTCAGGGTTTTCTGTTAACAGCCTGGATAGCAAACAGAAACCCATGAACAGACCATTCTTTTTATCAGCTGTGTCAATTCCTCCTTCTCTTCCATAGCTCATCACTATGTACACTTCACATTTCTCAGCAGAACACAGACCTCTAACAGAAGCTTATCTTTAGTTAACAGGAGTTATTAAGAGCTGCTCAACTAGCAGGCGTTGTAAATGCATGTTCCCTGGGAGGCAGAACACAAACCACTGCACAGGCCTGAGAGCACCATTTACAACTTAAAAGTCAATGCTCCAAAACATCACTAGCAGCAGGAACAAAACATCTCAGTGTTTGACAAGCTGATGAGGACAGCCCTCACAGCAGAGAAGCCCCACAGCAGATCTGAAAGCATGCTTCTTTGACAGGCCAGGAGAGGGATCCCTGACTGGCACCAGGTACTTCCCAGCTCCTCCAGAACTGCACTTCCCAAAACATTACTACATTCTGGAGAAGATGGGAGAGTCCCACAGGAGTCCAGCTGCAGGAGAAGCTATGTGGTACTCTTCTAGAAATTAATAAATTCCACTCGCTAAACAATACCCCAACACTGAGATGTTGGAGATGGGTAAAGAACCCAAAATGCCAGTGATGCAGCTCTAAAACTTTTGTTTCAGGAAGGCATCTGCCTGCATATGACATGAGAAATGCTTCTAACAAATCCTCAAGCCCCATCTACAGGGCTTCTCATGCCTTCTCACTCTGCAGAACAGGTAATGCTTACCAGCTGCACCCATTCATTTCACAAACAGAACACCCCACACCACTTCATACACTACATCCTGACTGTCAACAGCGCATTAAAACCATTGCACTGGAGTTAGTCCTTCAGCCTCAGTTTGCATTTTAAGTTAATTTATTCCCAATTGACTTTGGAAATTACCTCTGGCATCAGGTCCATACTTTGACAGGAGAGGTAATGAAGCCTTGCTGCCAGGTGGGATATTGAGTGTTACATTAGTAGGTAACAATGCCAAGGAGTCTGACACTTCCTGACGTGGGTGCTCAAAGAAAGCAACTCGGGCATAAAAGAAACCTGGGTGACACAAAGGTGTGATCCCACACAGCACTGCAGAACAATCCCACTGGAGAATACTTCCCCATTCAACTATGAGAGCAGCTACCCAAACACAGCAGAGCTGTCCCCTCTCTGGTAACCCCTCAATCCCAGTGCCCCACAGCAACTTGCCCTACCTGAGCCAGTTCCTTGATGCGTTTCTCCAAAGGGGCTGGGAGGCCGTCTGGGAGCGAGGGCGGTTGCTTGAAATCTTGCTCCAAGCCTGTCCCTGCAGGATCGCTCCCATCCTCCACATCAGGACAGGGGCTTCCTTCTGGGGACTCACTGAGGAGCCGCTCCAGGTCGAGATCAGTTAAGGAGTCCATGGCAGTTGCTGCCTGAAGCAGGTCATTGTCACTGGCGTGGCCAAAGAGCGAGAGCAAAGGGTCGGCTATGGCCTCCGCCTCCCTTGGGGCTGGGGGTTCTGCTGGTGAAGGAGTCGCCACTTTCTGCTCTTCATCTTTTTTCTTCTGAGCATCCTTCTCCTTCTGAAACCTCTTCAGCATCTCCTTGACACTGAGAGCTCCAGAGTATTTCTTTTTCTTCTTCTCCTTACTGGCATTTAATGCTGTAAAGCTGTAAACAGAGGAGGGAGGAGGAAAGGGAACTGAATACAAGATGAAGGAGCAGAGAGGAGAAGACCTTCATCCCAGTTCACTTCAGCCATAGGCACCAATCTCCTGGGAAGGTGGAATAATTACTGAGCTTGATTTAGAAATTAAACTTATATTTGAAATGTAGCATTGTTCACACATAATGGAAAGGTATAAAATTAAACAGACTTTCAGGGTAAGATGTGACTGCACCTGGTATGCAAGGAATTCACTCCACAGTGGCTCCTGTGGCAACACTGCACAAGGATGGGGCTGAGTGGAGATCCTGAGGCCAAGCTCTGGCATAACACAAGCAGAGATGAAAACTAGGTGGTACAAAAAAATGATAAGGATGGGTAAGCTGCACACTTGCTACCCTGAGCCAACAGTCTGTTACCTTTTGACAAAATGTTGTCCTTTGTGTGAACTTTGCTTCATTTTAATACATTTTAACACAAAAAGACACCTCCATCTCCAATGCTACCAGCCTCCAAGGTGAGACCACCCCTCCTCAAGCATGCTCTTTGAATTCTTTTTGGTATATATCTTTAAAAGAGAAGCGAGATCATTTTACACCAATAAAGGTATGTATGACTAGAGACACTCAAGCTCCACCTTGAAGGGGAAAAACAGTATAAAAATGGCCCATGGCCCAAGGAATGGGTAATATCAGGAAAGACATCATTGTGGACAAGTTGAGGAAGATTCTATCAGCAGATTACCCTTGATTCCTGGGACTGGTTGACAGGCTGTACCTTTCTTCCCCCCACCACAGGGATGCCTTCAGGTAAGACTTGCACTGTACGAAGTGCTTCCCAGGAAAACTGGGAATCTCTATATAGAGTCACTTTCTACTTCTACATTTTGAACCCAGGCTGTGTTATTCACAACTTTGTTGTGCATTTGTACGATTCACAATCCTATTATTTGCACATGCTTTCTGCAGACAGTGTATTTATCACCAGCAATCCATAAGAACCTCTATCTGTTGCGTCAATAAACTGCACTGTTGAAGTAGCTAATCATAATAGGTTTCTCACTGAATGCAACCAAACCCTTTTACGTGTGGCCATGTTAGTTCGTGAGCAAGATGAGGCTGAAGGTGCAGTGCACTATTAGTGCATCTGGAATCGTGAGAGTTCAAGATATTGAATACGACTGGACTGAAAGTGGTAAATTGGGCATCACTCAGAATCTGAGCCGCTCCACACCCAGCCCCTCTAATATCTGAGGACCAGTTGGAAGGCAAGGGGAGGTTATTTTCTGCCAAAAATTTATCTTTTCTCAACAACCAGTTGTAATTCTCTTAATGCAACAACCAGTCATACCCGGAAGAGCATTCTACTGCCTCTTAAGGTCTCTCTGCTTGTTAAGCTCAGAGAAGACTGTTCTTCCTCAGTGCAGAGGAGACAGAGCTAGAACCATCATAACCAAGCAATGCTCTTATTAGCTACGTGCATTATTCCAGCATGGAATATTGGGAATGCACTAGTGGAGAGGAACTGAGGCGGGAGTGAGTTAGTATGACAGCTTAATACACTCTGCTTGTTAAAACCAGGAGAGCAAATTACTTTTCCCAACGCACTATGAAGGAACCATGCACTGACAGTACCATGTCAGACGTTTGTTTTGGTACTGCCAGAAAGAATATCCACGCAGAAAAAAGGAAATCCCAAAGAATAATTAAGAAAGAAGGAAAAAGATAGGAGGAAAATGTAGGAAAATAGACAAAAACAACAGATACAGACATTGAAACAGAGAGGCCATGCAGAGCAAAGCAACAGAACCAAAGAACTCAGCAAGACAAACAGCCACTCAGGTTTATAGCCAGGAGAGAAACAATACACAAGGGTGCTCACTCATCCAAGAAATAGTTCGGGCAGCATTACAAACACCTGCCAGTGACAGCAGCAACACACAAGTTGCCTTTCTGCTATGGTCACCCAAAGCCTCCTAATCTCTTCCTCCCCACTAGCCTGACCCTTGTACAGCTCTGAGTTCCTGCCCTTCCTGCCTGCCTTTCCTCCTCTAGCTTTGTACCTGTAGTCACTATCCTGCTCCTCAGGCTATCCAATCCCTGTGCCAACCATCAGCACTTCAGCTGAGCTACAAGACACACCATCACTGCTCCAGTGGTGGCCCTTGTGCTCACACACCATTGCTGTGGAGCTCTGCTCCCTCCCTGATCCATCTACCTCTTGTCACCCACTGTGGAACAATACAAAGTTAGGGTCTGGTGGTTCCACTGCTCACGCTCAGGCCACCTGCACTGCAACAGGTACAGTGTGACAAATGGCCCTGTGACCCTCAAGCAGAGTATCCAGCAGCAAGCACTCTCTCCCCTCCTTACCCAGCTTTGGGAAACTTGGACTTCTTGGATTTCTTTTCCTTGTCATAAGAATCATCTTTCTTTTTCTTCTTCATTTTTTCACCTCCATCTTTCAACTTCCGCTTCTAGAGAGGGTTAAAACCAAATCATGAGTAAAGTGTCCCCACAATGCTCCCTGCACCCCAGAGCCCAAGAATAGAAGACCAGCTCCTCCCCCACTGGATACATGAACCCAAACCCCACACCTGGTTACTATGATAGAGGGCTGCTGTCACCTCCACTCTCAGAATCAGGCACCACCACCAGAATCTCATCCATACAGACATCCCTCATTTTACTGTCAAATACAGGGACAGAAAAAGATTTCAAGGGCTCATCCCTATTCGGTCCAAACCAATTCACAAACCTTGCCCTACTTTGAAGGTCAACACACCATTCACAAGGAAATACAGCAAAAATTCAAGGCCAGGTTGGATGGGGCTTGGAGCAACCTGGTCTAGTGAAAGATGTCCCTGCCCATGTCAGGGGGCTGGAACTGGGTGGGCTTTATGGTTCCATCGACCCAAACCAGTCTGGCATTCTATTAAACCCTCTGAGCATTAACAGAGGAAACAACTGAGAAAGGTGCCTTGCTGACCTTGGGACACTTCTTCTTCTTCTCTTTAACATAGTCATCTTCAGATTCAGATGCCTGGCGAAACTGCAGCGTTCCTGAGTTGATGTAAAACCCTCCATACTTTGTAGTAAGCGAAGCTGGAACAAGTTCATCATACTGGAGATAAATCAGAACAATTCATTAGCACTGTAAGCAGCTGAGCTACAGAATGAACAGCAGGATTTGTGCTCCCCAAGAACAGACAGGCTGTGCACACACCTGGCAACCAGTGTTATCCTCCTGGGAGCTCCCCCCAGCATCTCCCCTTCCCTTGGGATCTCCTGCTCCCCCAGGACCTCCTGTTCCCAGCCCTGCCACACTCCTGGCTCACACCCCACACAGGTTCCCCCCCAGGTGCCAGCTCAGATCCAGCAGCACTTTTAACCACCCTCTCAATGCTCCCAGCCTCACCGCTTCAGAGTTATCGATGAAGGAGTCGGATTCATCATATCCATACCCCATGTCAATCAAGTCCTGAATCCGGTCCTTCCTGCGTCTCTTGCCACCCTAAGCAAGAACAGATTGACAGTGTTCAGCCCGTTTTCCGATTCCCATGGGAGAGCCCCAGCACAGGACACTGACACTGGCTCCAGCACAGGAAAGGGAACACAGTCTTTTGTGCTCCAAGCAGCATCAGGATCAGACCAGCAGTAACCCCCACCATGCTGTAACCTCAAGATATGGTAAATCCAGGTTTAGGCCTTGTCATACAGAACAAAACCAGTACAGCCAAATGAAACAAAACAGTGGGCTGCCCAACAGACTGATGTTGTGCCAACAGACTTGAGACTGAATTGGGTCTATACAACTTCCACACTTCTGCCAGCACAGAGATGGAGTTTTCTTCCAGAACTGCTACATAGTCCATATAAACATGGTACTACACGCATCAAACTACACATATCAAGCACATGAGAGTGACCCATAGGTCTGATTTGTATCACAAGACAATATAACTCACTGTCCAAAGTGCCAGCTGTAAAGCAGAACATAGTTTTATTGTCACCTACAGAAGCAAAGGGATGGGAAGAACAGAGAGGAAACAGCTAAGACAGATCTGCTTCTCCCGAGCTATGCAGCCAGTGCTGTCCTGAGGGCAGGAGACTCGCCACGCACTGAACTTAGAGACTTGACAGACTTCATCATGCCACAGCCACCAGGCCTAGATACTCATTTTTGCCCAAGAAAAATAATTTTATAAATTATAGTAAGTTATTTGCCACTACCAGCTAGAAGGTTGTTCAATTTCATCAGACTCATCTGACTGAAGGACATAGCAGAACTATTTTTGGGGACCACGGGCCTGAGACAGAAAAAGAACAAGAAAACAGCAGCTTCCAGGCAAGAACAGGACTGCCAGAGAACAGGAAGGTGAGAGCCAGTGGCCACGGAATGAATATTACAGGCCGAAAGGTGAACAGCAGTGCCCATTCTAGGGATAACAGAAGATAAAGAACAAAAACATACATATTTTTCTTCAAACTTCCTTGCCAGAGCTTCTACTTTATGCCTTTCCTTTTCATCATCATTAAAGGGATCAGACAGCTCTTTCTTCTAGAGAAAGAAAAGAGACAAAAGCATCAGAATCAACCCATCATGCTGCCAACACAACCCCATGCAGTAAATCTATCACAACCAGAGCAACCAGGTGAAGCCCAGACACATCAACCTTCAGTATAGCATATAGTAGAGTGCTTTTTAGTATTTCACTAACCACATAGACAGTGGAATCAAGAGCATACACCATCAGCAAGAGCTGTGTGCTGAAATCAGTACACTGGACGAAAAGGAAGGGATCCAGAGGGACCTGGACTGGCTGGACAGGCAGCATCGTGCAAACCTCATGGAGTTTAAAAGGCCAAGTGCAAGGTCGTGCACTTGGATCGAGGCAATCCCCAGCACAAGCAAATCTCCCTCAGGGTGGGGGACACTGGATGGAGGAGTCCTCCTCTGAGGAGAAGGACTTGTGGGTGCTGGTCAATGAGCAGCTCCCCATGACCCAGCTTCAGTGGGCGCTTGAGCACAGAACCACCCTGTGTGCTGGGCTGCATCCCCAGTGTGAGCAGCAGGAGAGGGAGGGGATTCTCCCCCTCTGCTGTGCTCTGGAGAGACAACCCCCACACACACAGTTCTGATCCAGCTCTGGGGCAACAGCACAAGAGGGACGTGGAGCTGTTGGAGTGAGTCCCAAGGA